>JANZXP010000195.1:5338951-5356132 GCA_027576715.1 Erythroxylum flavicans | reverse complement strand
CCCAAGAGTTCAAAGCGAAGTATGTTACAGAGGCTTATAAAAAGGAGAAGTGGAAGCAATTTTTGAACCTGAAGCAGCGGAATTTTTCTATTGCTGAGTATGACAGGGAATTTAATTAGCTCAGCAAATATGCACCTAAACTAGTACTTATTGAGGAGTTTCGATGTCATCAGTTTGAGGATGGTTTAAATGATTTGATCAAAGAGCATCTTGCAGCATTCACTTTATTATAATAAGTAAATTACCATCAGCTGGTGCAAGCTACTATGAAAATAGAAAGACGAGAGATGGTGAGGAGAGAAAGGACTCAGCGAAGGGGCTTTACTAGAGGAGGTCAGTCCTTAGGAAAGTAGAGTCGTGAAGGTGTTTCCTCTACATCGGAATTTACTCAGAGAACTGTAGTCAGGGGAAGACGAAAAAATTTTCCCTCATCGACTGCTTCAGGTAGGGGTTCCTCAGCAAGCCGAGGTTCTGTTGCTCCGTAGTGTCCTTATTGCTCCAGAAACTATTGGGGTACTTATTGGAGAGCTACAAGTGCATGTTTCCGATGTGGTGGTACTGATCATCTGATAGCAAATTGCCCTATGAGACAATCTCAGGCCACACAAGTTAGTAAGGAGGCCTCTCATGCTCCTGTTGGAAATAGAGGATGAGGTAGAGGTCGTGGAGGCTCTAGTCAGATTAGGTCTAATCCGAGTACTCATTCAGAAACTGTTGATCGACATATTGTGCCTTCTGCTCCAGCTTGAGCTTATGCTTTGAAAGCTCGTGAGGATCAGGATGCACCTGAAGTCATTGCGAGTATAGTTTCTCTCTTTAATTCTGAAATGCATGCACTGATTGATCTAGGATCTACTCATTCCTACATCTATGCTAGAGAAATTTCTGATAAGGAAATTCCTATAGATCAGCTAGAGTATGACATTCATGTGACTAGTCCTTTGGGTAACAGTGTGTTCGTTAATCAAGTGTATAGAAACTATCCTATTATCATTCAGGGATGTGAATATATAGTAGACCTGATTAGATTACCTTTTCATGAATTTGATTTGATTTTGGGTATGGATTGGTTGGTTAATTGTCATGCAAAGACAATTGTTCTTAGGAAGCCTGATCAGCCTGAAATAGTATTACATGGCATTCGCACTAGTTCTTTAACTAACGTGGTATCTGCTATACAAGCCCGAAAGCTCCTCAGGAAGGGATATGAAGCCTACTTAGCTTTTGTGTTTGATTCTAAGAAGGAGGGTGTTAAATTGCAAGCTATTCATGTGGTAAATGAATTTTTAGATATGTTTGCTGAGGAATTACCTGGACTCCCTCATAAAAGGGAAGTGGAGTTGTCTATTGAAGTCATGCCTGGCACTGCTCCTATATCCATAGTACCATATAGAATGACTCCTACTAAATTGAAGGAGTTGAAGGTGCAGTTGTAAGAGCTTCTGGATAAAGGGTTCATTTGACCCAATGTCTCATCGTGGGGAGCACCGGTCTTGTTTGTTGAGAAAAAGGATGGTACACTATGGATGTGCATCGATTATAGGCAATTAAATAAAGTAACAGTTAAGAACAAATACCCATTGCTAAGAATTAAAGACCTGTTTGGTCAATTGAAAGATGCAGGAGTGTTCTCAAAGATAGATCTGTGATCGAGGTATTATCAACTTCGGGTAAAGGATGTAGATATACCAAAGACTGCATGTAGGACCTGTTATGGACATTACAAATTCCTGGTAATGCCATTCGGGGTAACTAATGATCTAGTGACATTTATAGATAGAGTATTTAGGCCTTATTTAGACCAGTTTGTGGTAGTATTTATAGATGATATCCTGGTTTATTCTAGGAATGAACATGACCATACTGAGCATCTCCAAATTGTATTATAGTCCCTACGGGAGAAACAATTGTATGCTAAGCTGAGCAAGTGTGATTTCTGGCTTCAAGAAGTATCTTTTCTAGGTCATGTTGTCTCTTCCCAAGGGATTAGAGTTGATCCTAGCAAAATAGAAGCAATTATTAATTGGAAGCCACCACAGAATGTGATGGAAGTGAGAAGTTTTTTAGGTTTGGTGGGTTACTATCGCTGATTTGTTAAGGGATTCTCAGTGATAGCATCCCCTTTAATTAAACTATTACGAAAAGGAGTGAAGTATGAATGATCTGATAAATGTCACAATAGTTTTGATCAGCTGAAAGGTATACTTACTAAAGCTCCTGTATTGGCTCAATCTACTTCTGGTAAGAAGTATGTTATGTTTAGTGATGCATCTAGAAATGGTTTGGGTTGTGTTTTGATGTAGGATGGAACGGTAGTTGCTTATGCCTTTAGGCAACTAAAGCAACATGAACAAAATTACTCTACACATGATTTGGAACTCACGGCAGTAGTGTTTGCCTTGAAAATTTGGTGGCACTACTTGTATGGTGAAAGGTGAAGAATTTTCACAGATCATAAGAGTCTAAAGTATCTGCTTACCTAGAAAGAACTCAATCTGAGACAACGACGTTGGTTAGAACTCTTTAAAGACTATGATTGTATTGTGGACTACCATCTAGGTAAGGCTAATGTCGTGGCTGATGCCTTAAGTTGAAAGACCATTTCAGCACTATTGGTGTAACATGGTGAATGGGGCCTTGTATCTGAATAAGCTTTTATAACTCAATTGAAAGCTAGGCCTACCTTGAGGCAAGAACTTTGTGATGCTCAGAAAGTTGATAATAAGTTGCAACAACGTTTTTTAGCAGCTCGGGAAGGTAAACAACCTGACTTCTTTGTGAAAGGAGATGATGATTTGTATTATAAAGATCAGTTGTGTGTACCAGCTAATGATGAACTGAAAAGGAAGTTGTTATTTGAGGCTCATAATACTGTTTTCACTATACATCTTGGTGGAAATAAGATGTATCAAGATCTGAAGCAACATTACTAGTAGGCAGGTATGAAACATGATGTAGTGGATTATGTATCTAAATGTTTGACATGTCAGCAGGTTAAAGATGAGCACCAAGTTCCATTTGGTTTATTATATCCTATTTCTATTCCTCAATGGAAATGAGATAACATTACCACAAATTTTGTCATTGGACTTCCTCTTACTTAAAGGAAGCATGATGCTGTATGGATGATTTTTGATAAGTTCACCAAGTCTGCTCACTTTCTACCTGTTCTTCCTAATTATTCATTGGATAGGCTTGCCGACCTATATGTGAATGAGATAGTAAGGTTGCATGGGGTACCATTATCTATTATTTTTTATCTCGATCCTCGCTTTACTTCAAGATTCTGGAAAAGTTTGTAAAAGGCTTTGGGTAGTCAAGTTAAGTTCAGTACTGCTTTCCATCCCCAAATAGATGAACAATCTGAGCGGGTTATCTAGATATTAAAAGATATGCTTTGGAGTTATGTGATGGAATTTTTAGGAAGTTGGGATAACTATCTTGCTCTGATGGAGTTTGCTTACAACAACAGTTATCAAACTAGTATTGGCATGGTACCTTATGAAGCTCTGTATGGTAGGAAGTGTAAAACTCTGATACGTTAGACAGAATTGAGTGAAAACAAAATGATCGGGCCTGATATTACGAGGGATACTGAAGAAAAAGTTCAGGTTATTCAACATAGGTTGAAAACTGCCAGTGATAGGTAGAAGTCCTAGCTGATCTGAAAAGGAAGGATATTGAATATCAAGTAAGTGATAAGGTGTTCTTGAAAGTGTCACCGTGGGAGAATATACTTCGGTTTGGTAAGAAAGGTAAGCTCAATCTGCGATATGTTAGTCCATATAAGATTCTTAAGAGAATCGGACCAGTAGCTTATAAATTAGCTCTTCCTGAAGAATTGGCAAAGATACATGATGTATTTCATGTTTCCATGTTGAAAAGATTTCGGTCTAATGACACAGATAAAATCGTATGCAAGAAATTCAACTCCAACCAAATTTGTCTTATGAAGAGGGGCCTGCGTCTATATTAGCCAGAGAAGTCATACAACTCAGGAACAAGCAAGTACCTTTGATGAAAGCACTCTGGCAACACCATGGACTTGAAGAAGCAACATGGGAACCAGAAGAGACAATGAGAGCTCAGTATCCTCAACTATTTTGATCAGGTATGAATTTTGAGGACAAAATTCCTTTAAGGGGGAGAGAATTGTAAGGCCCTAAAATATAACCTAGTTGAAACGATATATGCTCATGAAAGTACATGTGAGATAGGAGTTAAAATTGTGTTATGATTTGAACGTGAAAGGCATATAACTTGAATTTTGGTATTAATGGACTATAGATAGTAATTTGTAACAAATTGATACCATTAGAAAATTGAGGTATTTAAATGTATATTTGGATTAGGAAAATTGTCAAGTGGCTAGTTAAGTTGGTGCATAGAAATTTGAATGATTAAGCTTATGAATTAGTGACATTTGGCACCATTAGTTGAATGACAAATGGATCATTGATTTTGTGACAAGTGGACCAACCTTCGAATGACATGTGGACTGATTTGTAGGTGATTAATGGCAGTATCTTAAGATGACAAAGGGCAGCACAATCAAGTAGTACATGGCATGACATCTTATTAGACATATGTTTAAGTATATTGGAGACACCTAGCAACTAAAGACAATAAATTTTCTGCTGGAATGTTCTTTCACCCTTTCACCTTGCTTTTCACCACTAAAACTCTCATTCTCCTCTTAACTTCTGGACTTTTTCTAAAGCTTAAGCTTTGTAAGTTCTTTTATCATGATGATGGCCTTGTAATTTTATGTGTTATTATCTTGTTGGTGCTGAAAGTTGCACCTTAATCTTAGATATGTGCTGATTGCGTGGAAGGATTGGTTTGGCTTGATCTTTGAAGTGATTTGGAGTCGTTCTTTGAAGTTTAAAGAGGTAAGGGAGTACTAAACTTGATATCATGATAGAACATGTCTTGTTTGACATATGAAGTGGATATAACATGAACTAAATTAATGAAGAAAAGTGGTTCGGAACGTTATAGGTGCTGGGTACTCATTAGAAAGTGTGGTTCCACTGAGCAGCCATCGGTTTTTCAATCATATCTTGACCAGTAGACATAAAAATGGGATGATTTTAAATTAAAATTAAAATAGAAACATTTATCTACAACTTTTATTAAGAAGTCAAATTTTAATTGTGTCATTAAGGGTTTTGAAATTTAGCTTTAAGTTGAGTTCTAGCATAGGCTGCAGTACTATCCTTGACAGAAATCATATCCTGGTTTTATCGAATAAAATGTACTGATTTAGGCTGAATCAGACAAAGTTGTCTTCATAAACGTTTTATATTATTCTCTTAGCTTTCTATTGGTATAAAGTTTGAAAATTTTGAATATCAGAATTGGGAGATACGGGTTTTACAAGTTTGAGTGCACATGTATGATCATGCACTAACCAAAATTTTGAACGTGCACAGTCTATAGTATTTTGAGCATACCTTATGGAATAATGAACCAAATTGAATGATTTTTGTTTTCTTTGAAACTTAAGACATAGAGGAACATTTGTTTAGAAGAACATATTGTCTACAAAAGTCAATTTCTAGGTCAGAATGGCTATACAAAAACAAACTGATCCAAAAACCTGTCTTGTGAAACTAACTGTTTAGAAGTTTCGGGTCCCTTATCCCACAATTGTGGGAAATAGTTAGGAAGGTGAAAAAAAGAGAGTTTGTGCAATTGATGACTATATAAGGTTAATTGAGTAATAATTAGTTTAATTATTCATGATTAATTGAGATGATAATGTAAAGGATGTATGGTGTACAATGTTGAATTGCTTGGTGTGACTATGAATGAATGAGTTCCAAAGGCTTATATATTATGAATTGATTATGGATGTATGTGAATTGGAATTTCTGCTTGTGATAATTCCGGACCATCAGTTGTCCGAGGAGTTTGATCGTTAGGATTATGTTGGAAGTGCTTTCTATTTGTGTGAATATACATAATTTGTGAAGACTCAATACCTCTATTGATGCATTATTGCGCGTACTCGTAATTGTATGACATGTTAGTTTGTTTGAAAATTAGTGACTATGTCAAGTTGAACAAAATGGAAAAAAAACGTGGTATGTATGTTGCAATATGTTCCTTGTATGATAATTCTGAAAAGAAACCTTTTGGTTTTAAAACTGTTAAGTCCTGGATGTGGGTAAATAGGCATGCCTAGAAGGGTCTACAGCTGCTCCTATGACACTTTGGTATCTCCTGTTACTGACACTTCGGTGTCTCCTGTTACTGTATTACTGACACTTTGGTGTCTCCTGTTATTGAGACATAAGTCTCTCCCATTCTGTGATATCGATCACGGTATCTCCTGTATTAGTCATGTTACCCACTTCTGTATAAAGGATTAGCAGTCTAACTTGTTTTGTATTCTGATAAATGTTCTGTTTTGATATAAACAAAATTCTGATGTAATATTGAATTGATATTATACCCTATTCTGATAATTAGTTTTGACATCTGTACAATTTGTTCTGATACTTAGATGATATGATTGGCATTAGTATGAGAAATGTTCTTCAGTGATAAATTATATTTTGTTCTAAAAGTCATGATGCTTGAATTGTTCTTTAGTATGCATCTTTAAGGATTGCTTAATATATAATTTGATTCGGTATATGTGGATGTTAGGTGACTGTTAAATAGTTACCAGTCTATTTGTGATTTAGTTATTTCCCACTAAGCTTTATGCTTAGCAAGGTGGTTTTGCCCCGTGTAGGTTCAGATAGGAGGCTTTGAAGACTGGGATAATAACAACCGCAATGGCCAACGAAGAATGTATTTTGTTTTGGAAATATATGTTTGGATTGTATTTATAATAGGAGACATGATGTATTTTGTTAAACATTTGTAAATACTGTAATACAGGGTATATTTGAACTTAAGATATGTACCGTTTGGTTTAAGGAGTTGTAATGTAGTAACCTTAATTCAAGATGACTTAACACATGTATTTGAATGAATTCGGTGTATTGTTTAAATTATATTTAAAGTTGAATATGCATGGAAACACAATAATTGGTTGCTTGAATTATGACTACGCTTTGTATTATTTTGATATGTTTTAAGTCCTATCTTAGGTAATATCTGCATGTCCTTTTAGGGAGTCTGTGGGTGTTACACATTTAGTTACTACCGATGTCAAGATTCTAAACATTTTTATTGCACTCTTCGTTTCCTTTGTATGTTAAGATAATAGTCAATTCATCTTCTTTATCTTTTGTTAATGTAAAATGATTTGTTTCCTCCCTCTCAAGGGCTGATCTGCACTGGTAACTAAAATGACCATACTTGTTATAGTTATAACATTGCACTTGTGATTTATTACCTCGTTGTTGAAAACTGCCTCTTCCTCATTTTTTGAATCCTCAACTACAACCATATATTTGATAGCCTTCTTTTGTTTGGCCTCTTTTAAAAGATTTCCTACCACGTCCTCATCCATCACTTCCACTTCTATAGGCACCTTTGTAGCTACCTCAATTTCCTCTGCCTCGTTGGTAATTACCCCTAGTTTGATTGCCACTAATAGATAACTTGCTTTGCAAAACTTGTTCCAAATCATTAGTATTTTCATTTTAGATCATTCTTAGTTCATAAGCTTGAAGAGAGCCCACAAGCTCATCAATAGATATTTTTGACAAATCATTTTATTCTTCAATAGTAGGGAAGACATAATCAAATTTTCTTATTAGTGAAGGTAAGAGTTTTTCCATCACCCAAACATCATCAAAAGCTTCTCCATTTCTTTTCATCTCATTCGCCACTGTTTTCAAACGAGTAACGTAGTCACTAATTTTTTCAAAACTCTACATTTTTAATATTTCAAATTCAGCTCTAAGATATTGGAGCCGTACCTTTTTAGCTTTGTCAACTCCTTGAAGAGAATTCCGTAGAGTTTCCCATACGTCCTTTGATGTTTTGCATACAATATTTTTTCAAATGTTGATTCATCAACTCCTTGAAAATAAAAACAAGGTCTTATTGTCCTTCTTGCGTGATTCCTTAAGTGATGTCCTTTACATGTTTGATAAAGATGCTTCGGCGGTCACATCTTCAGGCTCAGTATAGCCCTCTTCAACAATCTCCCATAAATTCTGTGATCCGAGCAGTATCTTCATTTGGATGCTCCAATTTCTGTAATTCGGCTTTGTTAATTTTGGAATTTGAGACTGAATCATATTGGTCATTTTTCACGTCCTTGAAACGTAGTCACGAGCCTAGCTCTGATATCACTTGTTAGAAACGTAATAGACCAACTACTAAAAATCAAACAATAATGTATATATTAATAATATAACAAGTTGCAACTGTACCTCTCTCTTGTTTTTTTCTTTACTTTTCACTCTTTTCACTTACAAAACATTACCCATACAAGTCTTTTTATAGCCATGAACGTTAGTTTATTCACAGACTTTAACAGCCCAAAGACAACTAAAACACAATCAAGTTTGACAATTAATAAACAACTACAAAACAACCATAATAAATGAACATTGACAGCTACCAAAGGACAGACAATAGTTATACTCAACTGTTGTATCTAGAAAAACCTATAAGTTTCCATCGGGTTCGTCTTTTAACATGCAATTGTAAATAAACAAAATCCTCAATGTTAAAACTTCTTTCACTTCTTTGAGCATCATAGGACTTTTTCATGCGTTGTTGAGTTAATGTTACCTATTCTCTTAGCTTCATAATTAAATCTCTGACTTGCAATTCTTGATTGATAGCTTCTACTTGTGAAGTGTCTGTAATATATGTCAAAAGTGAAGGAGGAAGCTTATCGTAAACAATTTCATACGGTGTCTTTCTTGTAGAAGAATGAATACTTGTGTTCTAGCAATATGCCACCTAAGGAATCCCCTTAACCCACTTATTTGGCTTTTGGCTACTGAAACAACAAAGGTACATCTCCAACATTTGATTGACCGCTTCTATTTGTTCATCAATTTGTAGGTGGTAGGATGAGCTAAAATTGAAGATGATCCCTTGTAAACTACACAACTCTTTCTAAAATATGCTGGTGAAAGTGAAGTCTCTATCATATACTATACTTTCAGGCATTCCATATAACTTAAATATTTTCTTAAGAAATAATCATGCTATTATAACAGCAAAATAAGGATGAGAAATGGGAAGGAAATAAGAAAACTTTGAAAGTGGGTCAACAACATCAGAAATGATTGACTTCCCCATTGATTTAGGAAGTATTTTCACAAAATCTATCTAAATATGTGATCAAACCTAAACGAAAATTGGAAATGGATGCAACAACTAAACTGGCTTAAGACCTTATATTTTTTTCATTTTTGACAGATTTCATACTCTTGTATAAACTCAAGAAGGTATTTTCTCATGTCTTGCCAATAAAACACAGGCCTGACTCAGTAAAAAGTTTTGTGATATCCTTGATGAGTGTTGGAATGCATTTTTTTGTTAATAATAGGATTCAATGGAGAGTCAATTGGTAAATAAATTATGTTCTTAAAATAAAGTCTACCTTCCTTATATTCCGATAGATCCACAACCTCTCTTGATTGGCAAAGTTATTCAAATCGCTGCAATTTTGGATTGCCTTACACTTCTCTTTTATTGAAGTTAAATAACTCGAAATTAGTGTAGAGACAACCATCAACTCCTTTTCATAAATTTGGGACGATGCATCTACTACATAATTATCCTTTCCTCTCTTATACTTAACGATGAAGTCATACACCATTAATTTAGCTAGCCACTTCTCTTAAGCTATAGTAATGATCCTTTGTTCTCATGAGTACTTTATTGGTCAATACAAACAATGAATTGCCTAACTCTAAAATATGGCCTCCATTTTTTAACTACAAGGATTAGTGCTGAGATATCTTTTCCATAGGTTGACAATTGTAAACTTTTATCTTGGAAGGTATAGTTGTAGAAACCAATTGGCCTCTTGTTTTGCATAAGAACACCACCTACACTAAGGCCAAACGCACCACACTCCACCTTAAATGGCTTATCGAAATTACGAAGAGTCAATACCGGTGCTTGTAAAAGCTTCTTATGCAAAAATTTTCCCATCTTCAATAGTTAAGTCAGGGAAGCTGCTAATCTCCCATAATTCTCAATGAATTTGCAGTAGCACTTAGTCAATCCCAAGAAGCCTTGCATTGCTTGATGGTTTATGGTCTTAGCCAACCTTAGTGGTGGCAACCTTGTCCCAACCAACAATAACACCATCACTGGAAATTTTATGTTCCAAATATTTTACTTCACTTTAGGCAAAAGTACACTTTTCTTCTCTTACAAACAATTGGTGTGTCCTTAAAATATTAAAAGCAACCTCAACATCCCTTAGGTGCTCTTCTTAATTTCTATTATAAATTAAGATATCGTCAAAAACTATAATAAATTTCTAAATGTAAGGTTTGAATTGATGATTAGAAAGTGGAAGGAGCATTAGTCAGACCAAATAACATCAATATGAACTCATATTGTCTATGGTCAGTTTGAAATGCAGTTTTGGGAATGTCCTATTCTCGCATTTGTATTTGATAGCAACTTGCTCTCAAATCTAGCTAGTTCAGTGAAAAAATTTGCACCATATAACTCTTAAGTGCTTGATAGTCAACACAAAACCTCCACGAACCATCATGCTTTCTAACCAACAAACCAAGAGATGAGTATGAGGTCTGACTTAGACGTATGACACTGGATCTCTCTCAACAATTTCTCGATTTCATTCTTCTGATAATGAGGATACGTATATGGCCTTACACATACTAGTTCACACCCTCATTTCATGATAATTTTATGATCGTGGGTTTGTGAAAGAGGCAGACCATGAGGCTCTTTAGAAATCTCTTGATATGACTGCAAGATGCTTAAGTTCCAATTTGAACCATTAGATGTACATATATCTGTTAGTTTTTATGATAAAAACATACGAGAAAATATGAGAAGGAAAAGCTTAAAAGATAAACCAGAATACATTGGAATTGAAAGCATACTACTTCTTATTCATTGCTGGATATTTATAGAGGAAAATTATAGATATGTTGATGACTATCACTACCCAACTACTGCAAATAATCTGGAAAAATATGATCTAATCTCCTATAATTAAGCAACAAGTAAATCATGCTTAAAGACTTATTCAAAAATTCAACTGCAAAAGACTTAGTCAAATACTAAAGGCAAATTACTAACAATCTCCTCCTTGCCTTAGTATTTGCAAAACTTTAATGTCAAAATAATTCCTCTTCAGCTAGCTGATCGTTTAAAGCTTTCTTGGCTTCTCCCACATGTTGTTGCACTTTACATATCCTTTCAACATGTCCTAGTTGTCCACACTTGTTGCATCTTACATCTGGCCTCCACCAGCACTTGTATTCTGGATTATTTGTTTTCTTGCAGTATGAACATGATGAAAAACTCTGAGCATTATTGTTATTAATCCTTTTTTTGTTGTATGACTCCACTGGAAAAGAGCCTTCTACCGTTCCTTCTTGCCTCATGAGTCTCCTTGGTTCTTTTTCTGTAATACACTTAACAATTCTGCCAAACTGATTTTTGTCAAATCCTTTGAGTTTTCGAGTGATGAAATTGTAGCTTCAAATCTTTCTGGGATGGTTACTAAAATTTTTTGAACTATTCTGAAATCATCAAAATTAGAACCAAGAAATCTTACGTTATTAGTAATGGCAATGACCTTGTTGGAGCAATCTTTGATCGTTTCAGACTCCTTCATTTTTTATATCTCAAATTCTCTGATCAAGTAAAGCATTTACATTACTTTGATTCTTTCGTTCCCGCATATTCCTTCTTTAAGAAATCCCAAATTTCTTTACTCGTCTTGAGCGTCATAATTCTGGAAAAAATTGTTGGTGTAAGCGGAAAATAGGTAAGCTTTTGCTTTGTACTTTCTCTACTTCTTTTCTTTGTGGGTTTTGATTTGAGTCACCGTTGGATTTGTAGGCAAGTCCGGAATGTCGTAGTCTTCATCTACAGCTTCCCACAAGTCATTCGCTTCAAGAAAGGCCTCCATTCGAACAGCCCAACTTAAATAATTTCTATCATCAAACACTGGCAGAGTAATAGGAGTGAATGATGATTCTAAATCCATTAATATGAGGTTTTTGATTTGTGATGTGGGAAGGTGTAGAATGAGTTATGAGTTATAAGTTTGGTGGTTTAAAGGTCCCTTAAGATCAAGAGAGCTCTGGTACCAATTTTTGACCAGAAAATATGAGAAAGAAAAGCTTAAAAGATAAACCAAAATATATTGGACTTGAAAGCATACGACTTCTTATTTATTGCTGGATATTTATAGAGGAAAATCATAGATATATTGATAACTATTACTACCTAACTACTGCAAATAATCTGGAAAAATCTGATCTAATCTCTTATGATTAAGCAACAAGTAAATCATGCTTAAAGACTTATTTAGAAATTTAACGGCAAAAGACTTACTCAAATACTAAAAGCAAATTACTAACAATATCGTTACAGCATCCCATGCTAGAGATTTTCTCAAGATTGGCCGCTATGACTTTCGAACTTTTCTTTGGTGTTTAGTGTAATCCCTAACCTTTTTACAACCCTACTATATAAGAGATTGTGTGTACTCCCGGAGTATATCAGAATTGAGCTAATCGACCTCGAACCTCCATTGTTTGAGGAGCTTTAGTGCGAGCATTGACAGAAATCTCTGGAACGTCTGACTACTAACTTTCTTCAATTTCCATGTCAACATGCCCATCATCATCATCATCAGACCATCTCCCCTCAGTAAGGAACATCTTCTTGCATCTATATCCTGGACCAAATCTCTGGTTACAATTGAAGCATAGTCCTTTTTCTCTCCTCTCATTGAGCCCTGCTAGAGTTAGCTTTTTAATTTGCATAAAAGTATCCTACCGCCTGGAAGGAGTTATTGGAGCTGCTTTTTGAGACAATCTGAGTGCCACGACGAACTGAATTATTCTTTGCCACACATAGTTACTATAATAAGAAAATTCAAATTTAAGACATAAAAGTGCATTGAATCTTCGTATTGATTGTAAGTATTCATAACACATCTGCTCTTAGATACAATAGGATGAAGGCAAATAGTTTTAACTTTTAAATAACAAGTTCTCATCAAAAGGACCCGAATACACCTCATGTACTTCGCATAGTAAACAAATAACTACAAACAAGTCTAGACCAGCATCCCATTGACAAAAATTGTTGCTGATAACTTCGACGAGATGATGCCCTTTGTCATGTGTTTGCTTTAGAGAGAATAAAAAGTTGCACCTACATCAAAAGAAAACCTTTAGTTGCTTGTGACTACCATCTTTGAACTTCTGCGAGGTCTTTTTCGTTTTCTGCTCCTAGTTGCAGGAGTTTCTGCATTTTTATTTACCTGAATAGAAAAACCCCTAAATTCATATCAGCATTCATCCATCTTAAATCGACTGTAAGTACACAAATGGATGTTCCACGACAATTCAACCAATGAAACAAGAATATGATCAACCAATTTCTGAATAACAAATATTATAGTTTAAGCATCATGACATTTAATCAAACATAAAGGCAAAGAACAACATGTATCTCAAAATACAACATTATGAAACAACGGCCCATCAGTCCATTACCTTTTTTTTAAAAGTAAACAACAAAAAAAGGTTGAGATCTTCAAGGCAAGAACATCACTAAAAATAGAGCTATAGCCTATAATTCATTTTAACCACCTTCCCATCTACAAACCATACTGTTCACCAATTAGAATGGACATCATAACAACACAATAGAACTTAACAGAAAGTATAATGGTGTTAAACAAAAGGCTTCACCAAAACATTTCCTAGACAAATTTCAGAAATATTCCACATTTTATTCCAAAGAAACATCTAAATGTGCAGTGTTTAACAAAAAGAAGAACAAAATCACTAAGATAATTGAATGCTCACCTTCGCAACTACAGGATTTGGGCTTTCACTCTTCTTCTTCTTCTTCACTGAAAGTGGATTTGGTGCCTGGAATTTTGATAACAAAGTATATACCACATGATCTATTAAAATGTTCTATTGAGAATAATTAACAGCAGAATAACTGGATTTAGTTGAACTACACATCTGCTTCTAAACTTAACATAATTACATTTCAGGCAGCTCCGTCATTCCACAACACCATCATTGAGAAACAATTTTTATAACAATATGTGAAGAAAATCATAAAGAAAAAAAAGAACTTGTTAAGCACTCAACGGGATAAAGAATATACCATTTGAAGTAGCTGAGTAAGATGGACATGTACAGCATTAGATAAGCATGATTTGCATATACACTTAACATCTCAACCGAAAAGTTTGATACTTATTGTTCCAAAACATTTTGCAGACCATTACTCGTTTCAATTGGATAAAACACTTGCTTAAGGCTACTCTACAAAATATACCATAACATTTTATCTCAATTAAGAATCATCTCAACCTTTGTGGTCGCAATCACTGGTACAACCAAACAACATCAAGAAGTCTAACATACTAATGGCAATAAGTAAGTTTCAAGGAAGTGATGAGTACTAAAACTGTACACCAGAAAGGTACAGATTATACCTTAGCTTTCTTTCTCTTAAATTGAGGTCTATCCTTGATAGACAATCTGTTTCTTGCATTATGTGTCTTCTTCATGGGCTGCACTTTCATATTTTGATCCCCTTGACCTCTATCTTCATCTTCAGAATCTCTTGCTTCTGCATCTTGCAGTAAGTTTCCAGTTCTCTTTTTCAACATTTTATATTCCGTATCAGTCATATGCAAACGCTCTTCTTCAGAATTCTTGACAAATTGGCGTTGAAAAGCAGATGGTGGCTCAAGGAAAAGAGCATTTCGCAGACCAAATATGAGAGGCACGCCTGGTAACTTCATAAGAGAAAATTTTTTAGTAACTGTGTAGGAAGTCCTAAGGATCATTTCTAATCAAACGTAATTATTTTATGAACAAGTGGTGACAAATCCACTGAGCTTATTAACACAATATTTTTAGCAGCTAATGAAGACCATGACAAGAATCCACTGCTAAGTGCTGGGGTGGAAACCAATCTACAGGTGTAAGCAAGTATGCAGTTGATACATAATACACTTGCACATTATAGCCAAAAAAAAAAGAATAAAGAAAACACTGGCATTTATGTCTATGTATTTGCATCTACGTGTATGTGATTCTATGAATTTAAAATAACGCTGAGGTTCTTCAAAGAAGTCCCTCGGTACCAGTAAGGTACACTAACCAATTGCAGCTTTTTGCGTACGTCCGTGTCTTGGGTAGCAATAAAAAAATGTTCAGGATTATTTTCGCCGATAATCTCATTGATGCATGAATCGGCACTCTTTACATTCTCATGATCACATCTGAAATTGAAGATTGCAGTGCTTGGTAAGAAAACATAGAATTTTATGATCACATAAAAAAGTAAGCAATAATGTATAAATGTTAAACAAAAGCCACCCTAGATATAAAACGCAAGAAAATTCTTCACAGAAAGGTAGGGTTATAAAACCTTGCAGTCAAGAGCTTATAAGCTGCCTGGAGAGATTCAGCATGGGAATTACCAAGTCTTTTCAGTTCTGCAAGAACACATCTGCAACCCCAACAAAAAATCTGTAAATCACTAGCAAAAGCCCTCATCTTCAAATAAAATCCCAAAAAGAAAAAAGAAATTGTAAACCTAGTAGTGAAAAGCTTGACAGGACCACCAAGGATATTGGAGAGAGCTTTGTCAGCAGGAGCAATGTCATTAACTATAAGATGATGAACAAAGGTCCCATCACATAGAACCTTATACGGCTGTCTAAACCCAAAACATGCTGTGTAGAACCTCACTGCCCTACGATGTCGTTTCTGCTTCTTCAGCTTCATCTGCCCCCAAAATCACTGATAATAAACAATAATCGAATTATAGAGAATGGCTTTGGCTTTGGCTTTGCTATACAAGTAAAGAAGATGGAAAAAAGAAAGTTTAAAAGGAGATAACTTAACGTCGGCAGAACAGACGACGAGCGCAACCGACGTTGATAGGCAGCGACGGGTAGAACGAGCTTGTGCGTGTTCTTGCTCCAAATAAGCGACGAACAGAAATAGCGCCTTTCTTAAAACGCAGGCGTTTAATCGGTAAGATCTATTTCTTTTGAAACCTAATCCTGACTGCTATGGCTATGACACTGTATATAAACTTTTGGGCTGTTTTTATTGAAATTTGAATTTTTTTAACAGTAACAAAAAGTCATTACCGTCTCTTTTGTATCATATGCAATTGCATGAGTTTTATCCAATTTTATTAACACTATCCAAAGTGAGTGATAAATTTATTTTTATAATCCTAAAAACTCTAAATAATAAGAGATTATAAATTACAAAGTTTCAAAAAATTTTAATTTTTATTTAAATATGCTAAAATTTTAGTTAAATGTTTAACATTTAACTAAAATTTTAGCATATTTAAATTAAAATTAAAATTTTTTGAAACTTTGTATAAACATTTAAAAATTAAATAATTTAATTTTTAAATATTTTGATTAATATTTTGTTGATTGAGAGAATAATACAAAAACTAACATGATTATTTTGCATAAGATATTAAGTTTAAATTCATTTAAAAGTGTTTTTTAATTAATAATATTTTTGTTTAATTTTTAAATTTTATTTCTACACATATTTGTAAAATATTATATTCACCTAATTTTTATTTTATTTTCAAATATATAATTAAAAATGTCTTTTCAGTATATGTAATACTCGATTCATGACTATTTTAATGTTTTTTGTAATTATTATGATCTATATTAACTGAATTATTTTTATATAAAATAAATTATTTATTGATATATAAGAATATATTTGTTAATATTAATCGATAATCAGGGTTTCCAAAATAATAACTTTTAATAATCTTCCAACTAAATATATGGAGTCTTTCAACGTAGAGTCAATCTTGAGGAATATAACTTAGATACTTATCTCAAGGCACATGAAAACATATTTTACCTCTGCTGCATCACTGGAGCAGAGAATGCGAGTGCAGAGTTCACAAAGATTAACGAAGATACTGTTGGTGTATGCCCTTGCAGCCAATTTTGGTTGTAATTTTAATTGTATAAAATTTGTTTTATTCAATAAAAAGGCA
>JANZXP010000195.1:5322873-5334225 GCA_027576715.1 Erythroxylum flavicans | reverse complement strand
ACAATTTATAATAAAATGAAACGTAACATAGTGAAAAGTTGTTTGGAAATGATGGAAGGATTCATAATGTAGTGTAGTGAAATGTTGTTTAGAAGATGGATTGAATGGAATGTAATGTATAATAAATGACTATTATACCTCTTACATTAAAACGGTTGTTGCAGGAGATTTAAAGCTATAATTTTAATAAAAGTTTATTATTTTATTATTAATTATATACAATTTAGTATTAATTATATAAAAATATTGTTATTAATTATTTAATAAATTTTATTTTATTATATTATATGTGATATATATTTTAAAATAATTTATTTATATTTTTATTTATATAGAAATGTATATAAACAATTAAAGAATAATTTATATATATTTTTTATTTTAAAATATTAAAAGTTTTATTATTTTATTATTAATTATATACAATTTATTATTAATTATATAAAAATAATTTTATTAATTATTTAATATTTTTATTTTATTTTATTTTATTATTAATTATATACAATTTATAATTAATGATATAAAAATATTATTATTAGGGTAAAGAAAAATAATATAAAATATTATTAATTATATACAATTTTTGTGGACCGTAATAAATGAGTCTAGAGAAAAGAAGGTTAGGGTTAGAAGAAATAATTGGTATTAAGAAAAATTATTGAGGGTATATTAAGTAGTATGTATTTATTAGTTTATGTTCTATTATAAACTTCTCAAATTGAAGGTTTCTTATTTTCACTGTGTAGGATAGAATGGAACGTAATATAAACCCCTTTGTTTCTATCTTATTCCGTTCTATTCCATTCTATTATAAAACTCTCAACCAAATGATAAAAGTGTATTACATTCTATCTCATTCTATTACTAAGCCCTTAACTAAACAGGCCCTAACAGGAGTGCGTAGTCGTTTTTAGCTACCTATACCTCCGTCAGCCTTGAATGCCTACTTTCCAACTAAATGGTCATAAGAAATAGACGTGACTCGGAATTCGGAAAAGACTTTTACTTGTGGTGAATTATTCACCCAAATTGTAAAAATCTTACTTAATCAGATTTAAATAGTACCTAATCCTCATTAAAATCATTTAGTGAGACAAACAGACTTTTTGAGTTCACAACACAACGAAATAATTCTTTACTTGATCTATTTTGACATTGGTAATAATTTTAATTTATGACAACTTATTTTCTCATATTGTAAATATCATAATATTTTAAATCTTATTTCGTTTGTTTTAATATGGGTAAATATTTTTCAAAATTATTATTACTCATTTTCTTGTATTTTAAGAATTATAATTAGGGATGACAAAATCGACTCGGCCCAATTGTAGCTCGCCGTCGTTTTGGTTTTGGAAACTTTTTGCTTAAAAAGATAAATAACGGGCATAACCCCGGGCATTAGTGGTCGGGCCGGGCTGCAGGCTGACTTATCCCAGTCCCCTGAGCCACGGGCCACCATGGGCTAGCTCGACCCGACCTAATCTTAATCTATTTAAATGTTGTGAATGTATGTAACAAATTGATGATTTGAAATTCATAATAAGTATCTTATGAATGGGAGCTCCGCAGTTTTTTAAAAATAATTATAAAATATAAAATAAGGTCTTTGTTTTTTAATTATACTTTGAGCTGGTCTGAATACAAGTTCAGATCTAATTAAAAACACTGAGTTTGGGCCTAATTACTATCCCTTAAATATCCATTTAAATTATATAATAAATTCAGGCAAAGATTCCCCTTAGATCTAACACCTTTAAATTATAACTTATCAAATTTTATGTCTCGTTCACGATGTATACAGCATACACAAAGTGCTTGTACAAGTGAATCATTTGAACCGGAATGAGTCCAAAATATCAACCCCAATATACACTTGAAGACTGTTACAAGGACCAACTAATATGATATTCAATCTAAAAGAACAATGATATGGCACAGACTGTTCGATTTATAGTAAATGAACAATCTCTAATTTTGTCCATAATCACCAATTTTATTTATCGGGATGAGCAGCACTGGCAGTAGTTTCTAGTTATGCGAAAATGGTAAGCCCAAGTCAAAGCACACCAGCTAAGCCAAGCTCTAATGCACATGTGCTGTGAATTCACACTCCCAAAAAGAAAAATGGGAAATCTGTCATTTTCCTAAGAGTTATTGCATGGCTTGGATTTGTCAAAACTCATCTACCGGTTTTTACTACTCTCTCACTACCTTACTCAAGTCTTCCCTAGTGTTCTTGCTTGGTTGGTGCTTGCTCCTTTGACGTGTCCTTGGTTGTTCCTGGGTTCCAGCATTCATATTTCTACCAACCTTTTTGGTTTCCCTTGCTAACAGTGTATATTTTTGGCCCTGATTCTTAAATTCTATCTCTTCGTCTTGTGTCATTTTCAGACACAAGAGTGGATGTTTGCTGATAAGCCCTTGGTTTCTGTGTCTTTTAGCTATGCATTGCTGTTTCCTTTCTGTTCTTATTGACATTGTGCTTGTGTCCGATAAGTTACTCTTGCTTTAGACTTCCATTCTTGTTCATGGGGCTGTTTAAGTGGTGAAGATGTAGATTCATACGTGGGTTCGCTTACATTGTTCCTGTGTTTAAGGTTCTGTAGTCTTTCCTCTTTTTTAAGCTCTTCGATTTACTGGCTGCGGTTTCTATTTCTAGCAGCTCTTTTGAGTTGTGTAATTTCGTATGGTTCAATTCTAATAACCCCATTTTGGACTATTCATTTGAGTCTCCTGATTCATTGTTGACTATGATTACATTGTTGAATCCCTTTTCTGCAATAGCAATTTGTTATATTCACACACCCTCCATGTGAAGTTCAAAGTTTGGGCCTTTGGGGCGAGGATTGAAGGAATGCAGACGGTCTGCTTGATGCTGCTGTTACTGGCGGTGGTTGCATTAGCAAAATCTGATTTTGAAGCGCTTTTAGAGCTCAAGAAGGTTATTGAGAAAGACCCAACTGATCAGGTTCTTGTTTCATGGGACTCTAAGGCTTTGGCATCTGATGATTGCCCTCAGAATTGGTATGGAGTTGTCTGCATTAAAGGTCATGTAGCTTCTATCACACTGAATGATTTGGGTCTTGCTGGGAATTTTAGCTTCCCAGTTCTTGCTGGCCTTACAATGCTTCGAAACTTGTCCATTTCAAACAACAAACTGATGGGTACCATCTCCAGTGTTGGATTCATCGAGTCTTTGGAGTACTTGGATATTTCTAGCAATTTGTTTCATGGACTCGTGCCCTCTGCCATTATGAATTTAAAGAATCTAGTGTTTTTGAACCTTTCTTCAAACAATTTCCATGGCACAGTCCCCCCTGTATTAGCTAATCTTGAGAAGTTGAAGTATTTAGATTTGAGGGGCAATGGCTTTTCAGGAGATGTCACGAGTCTTCTTTCCCAGTTAGGTAGTGTGGTACATGTTGACTTGAGCGGCAATCAGTTCTCTGGTTCATTAGATTTAGCACTCGGGACTTCGACTTTTGTGTCATCAATTCAGTATTTGAATGTAAGCTATAATTCATTGGTCGGGGAGCTCTTTGCTCATGATGGAATGCCATATTTTGACAGTTTAGAGGTCTTTGATGCTAGCAATAATCAGTTAGTTGGTACAGTACCCCCATTCACATTTGTTGTGTCTCTTCGAGTTCTTAGGCTGGGAAGCAATCAATTCTCAGGGTCTCTGCCTGAAGCCCTTCTACAAGAAAGTTCAATGGTGTTGTCTGAACTGGACCTTAGCCTTAATCAAATTGAAGGTACTTTACTTTTGTCAATGCATCTTAATTTGTTTTGATTTGAACAAGACATAGTGGCTCTGTATGTCTTGATGATATTAACATGTTCAATGAGTTGTGGTGAAGATTTGAAAATTAATATATCAGTCCAGAATAGATACGTAAATCAATTCGAGCATTAAAATATACAGAAGAAATGGAGCATATTCAGGATAACTTATCTCACAATCTGGAACAGAAAGAGCAACTTTTGCGCAATGAGTTTATGTTAATACTTGACTGGCTTAGCTAATTCATATAATATACATACATACATACATACAATCAATATACATACATACATACAATATACATACATACATACATATATATATATACACATACATATATATACACACACATATATATAAAATCAAAATAGAACTCCAAAGTGAAACGAATACTGTATCATTTTTAATTTCATGTGTAAACAATTTTCCTGAAGTTTTTAGCTTATGAGCACCAAATATGGTTTCTTTGTCCTACTGGATTACACCTACAACTGGCATCATCAAGTCTTTTATTGTGTGTAGAGTTTATAACCCTTGCTAAACTTTATCTTTTCATCTTCTTATGTTCATTTTAACCTGGGGAGTTTATTTTATTGGGTACATTTGAACTTCAGATTCATTCCTGACAAAGACTTGCACCTTAACTAAAATTATGGATGACTAAACAGTAATATGATTTCTGAGCTTGGCTTTGCTATGGTACCGAAAAAGGAAAATCCTATCCATTTGGAAACAATAATTGATCAAGTGGATTCAAATAACTTCTCAATCTACTGTATGCACAATGTGGAGACCTTCCTCTGCACTGATTTGTGGGTTTTAGAGTTCAGCAACCTTCAAAATTGATTCCAATAGACTATTATATCTTTACCTGTGATCTTGATGATTGATACTGTTGCAGGTCCAGTAGGCAGCATCACCTCTACAACTTTGAAGAAACTCAACATATCTTCAAATAAACTATCAGGTCTTTTACCAACCACTATAGGGCATTGTGCTATCATAGACCTGAGTAATAATATGCTCTCAGGGAATTTGTCCAGAATCCAGTACTGGGGAAATTATGTGGTAGTTATTCAATTGAGTTCGAACACATTGACAGGAGCTTTGCCCAACCAAACATCTCAGTTCTTGAGGTTGACTTCACTCAATGTATCAAACAACGCACTGAATGGTGATATTCCCTCTGTTTTGGGTACATATCCAGAATTGCAAGTTATTGATCTTAGCTTCAATTCGCTTACTGGTTTTCTCCTTCCTAGCTTGTTTACCTCGGTAACATTGACAGACCTGAAATTAGCAGCCAACAATTTCACTGGGCCAATACCTTTCCAGGAAGTGCAAAGTTCCATCCAAAATTTGAGCTTGGTGTCTCTTGATCTATCCCATAATTCCTTAGATGGTTATTTGCCCCCTGAAATCAGTAAGCTCCATAACTTGGTATATCTTAACCTATCCTACAACAGACTCAATGGCAGTATTCCTACCAACCTTCCTGAAGGATTGAAAGGACTTGACTTGTCTTCTAATAGTCTCTCAGGTGTGGTGCCGAATAATTTGAGGCGGTTTCCTGACTCATCTTTTCATCCAGGAAATTTCCTTTTGGAATTTACCGATTCATTGTCATCACCAAAGGGTGCTCCGGATCCAACTTTAAGGAAGAGTCACTCTCCTGTGAAACCTGCTATTAAATTTGCCCTTATTGTAGGTATAGTTGGTACTGCAGCTATGATTGCTTTGTTATCCTTGCTTATTTTTCACCGGAGATACTGGCGTAAAACTGGCAGGAGAAATTTGAAAAGAGATGGGAGAAATGAGGGTCTTACTGATGTAGAATCTTCTGTTCCTCGTACATCAGCTATTAACAAGAATTTGGATGAATCATTGTCATCAATCAACATCCATCAAAGTCTTCATTCTTCTCGAATGGGGACTGCAGATGATCTCTCAAAGCATAAGGACTGTCTTGACCCCATAAGAAAGGGTGAAGGAGTATCTTCTCCCATGTCACTTTTGTCATCTTCAAATCCATCACCTTCTAAAGCACAACTTTCATGCGATCCTCATGGTGTGCTCAAGGTTCATTCTCCTGATAAATTGGCTGGGGATTTGCATCTTTTTGACAGCTCCCTTGTATTCACTGCTGAAGAGCTTTCAAATGCTCCAGCAGAGATTATCGGAAGGAGTTGCCACGGTGCCCTATATAAAGCTACACTTGACTCTGGTAAGGCACTGGCTATAAAATGTTTGAGAGAAGGAATAGCAAAAGGAAGAAAGGAATTTGCAAGAGAAATTAAGAAACTTGGAACAGTCAGACATCCAAATTTAGTGTCTCTTGATGGCTACTATTGGGGGCCAAAGGACCATGAGAAGATGTTAATATCAAATTATATAGATGCAAAATGTTTAGCTTTCTACCTGCAAGGTATGATATTATTTCTCTCAAGTTACAGAAGGTCCTTGAAATTGCATATGAGAACAGAAGCTCAAATTTTTTTTATCCCTTGAGTTTTGCATGATATTGTTCATTTCAATTGCAGTTATTATGATCTCTTTGGTTGGTTCACAGTGAAGGGAACCAAAATAATCTTTTCTTTAATCTTCTCTCTGATAGAAATTGCGACCAATCTTTTAGGAATAACATATATAACTTACAAATGGGACTTTTGAAGCTTGCCATAGCGTGTTCCAGGACATTTAATAAGACTGTTTGCTGATTACCAGATTGGCTGTGTTCTATTATTATTAGCTGAGTTTGTTAGCCTAACGCTTCCAATTGGATGGTCGACAAATTACAATTTGGTAGACCAAGTTCATGCTATATTGAACCTGGCCCTTAATTTCTATGCAATAAAATTCTCAATCAGCTCTGAGTACCTCTCCTTCCTACGATATACTCTTTTAGCTGCCTTTGATGAACTGCAGAGCTTACCATCTGCATAAATGTACATATGTAATGTGTAGGCATGAAATTGCAAACTGTACATACTTGACGGATTTATTTGTTTTAAAAGAAAAATTACACACCCTGATATGTGGAAATAAATGCTAAATTAGCAGCTTCTATGTTTTAGAGTTTTAAGATATTTAGCCCCTGTATTTGTGCTTCGTCTGTCTTCTCGATTGTCTGCTCTGTATATCTCTGTATATTCACTTATTTACCTATATGTACACACACACATAAATGGAATATTATATATGAATAATAATGCAAAGCTGCAAATGCTGTGTTATTGAGTAGGACCCTTTAGTTTCATTGATTTAATTCTGCTTTTCTGGGAGAAGCGGACATATACATGTTTGCTTCTTTTCTCCAACATTGTTGACTGAGTTTGCTTCCTTGCATTTTCTCCAACACAGCTTCTTTTCTCTTTTGTTTACTTTTCGCTTTATTCAATATTTTCAGTATGTATTTTGCAGAAACAGAGCCTAGAAAAGTCCCACCTTTGTCTCTTCATGAACGGCTCAGAGTTGCTGTCAATGTTGCCAGATGTTTGAATTACCTACACAATGAGAGAGCAATACCCCATGGCAATCTTAAATCCACCAACATATTATTGGAAACTCCAAACATGAATGCCCTGCTCACTGACTATAGTCTCCACCGAATATTGACTTCAGCTGGAACTGCAGAGCAAGTTCTGGATGCGGGTGCTCTCGGCTATAGGCCTCCTGAGTTTGCTAGCTCAATTAAACCCTGTCCATCATTGAAGAGTGATGTCTATGCATTTGGAGTATTATTGTTGGAGCTCCTAACTGGAAGATGTTCAAGGGACATAGGTTCTAGGGATCCAGGAGTGTTGGATTTGACAGACTGGGTAAGGTTATTGGCTGAACAAAACCGTACCCGTGACTGCCTTGACAAGTCACTCGGGGATAAAATGGATGGAGAGGCATCACGAATTGTTGATGCAATACTGCAGGTGGCTCTGAGATGTATCCTACCACCATCTGAAAGACCAGACATGAAATCAGTCCTTGAAGATCTTTTAGTGTTATAATAGAAGATTCCTCAAGTAAGCAGAATTCTAATTGTAGTCTTTGACAATAATTCCAATTCATTTATTTTTCGTCCTCTTTCAATTTTTCATAGCGTATATTAGTTTATAGTATTCCTAAGTTGCAGCCAGTGACCAGTCCTATGAATAATGGCTGTAGATACGTGGTGGTTTGTCTATGGAAATTGGATAAGTTTCTTCTTTTTTTCAGTCAGGTTGGTGGGTTCAAACATCCACCATTGTTATGCTAACTCTACTCAAGTTAGTTGTTTTCCATGCATAAACACTCCTTCATGTCTTTTGTTCAATTACTTTGGTTGCCAACAAGTTCTCCCCGTTGTTTCAGCCATGCTTAGCAGAGGATACTCATGCTTTTTGAGTCTACTAAACAAATTAAGTTTGCTCATGTCTGAAGTTGAACCCATTTTAAGTCTGAGACAACTGTTACAGAAATGCATTAGAATTAGCTTTACATCTAAAAGTCCAAACAAAAAGCACTAACCGTTGATGTGTACACTGTAACCTCCAAAATTGGGAGGGATAATTTAGACATAAAGTTCTTTATGTGATTTTATTCATTTCAAAAAGTATTTTTATGATTTAAAATTATTAGAAACACATATCTTATAATATCTAAATTATTACTAAATAATTTTTACTAAAATTTTGTTAAATCATTTTAATAGAATTTGTCAATTTGCTATTAAAATCATATTAAAACAATTTTATATATTACGTCATGTATTTAATAATTAATTAGCAGTCGACCAATTAAGTATGTGATGACTCCTTGTGCGCAGAAGTGTACAGGCTAAGTAAGAACTTGAGGGATCTTGAGGTTTCAGATTTACATCCTCTAGGGTTCTTAGGGTGGGGTCTTAGGAGCTTAAGATTAGTCCGACTAAGCTAGGATACCTAATGTAATTAAAAAAAAAAGTAAGAACAAAAATACCATACTGTTATCATAATACCATATTGTAATAACCATTTCTTTATAGTTGCCAACATGCTAGATAAGAACCACCATGACTTGGATTCGATCCCCTTTGTAATATGCTTAGGCCCCTCTTTATGCCTCCCTTGTTTTGAAACTTTTCTATCGTGAGTAGATGTTTGATTCTCATCATTTTCACCCTCCTCAAAATAAATTGTCTTTAACTCAACATAGTTAAAAAGAGACATATCATCAATATTAAAAGTAATATAAACATTATATTCACTTGATAAGTTGATCTTGTAAATATTATTATTAATTTTTTCATGACCTGAAAAGGTACATCCCTTCTCAGTTACAATTTAGATTTATGCTTACTCGAGTCTCTTCTTTCTCAAGTTCACCCAAACCCAATCTTTAGGTTCAATTATCATTGCTCTTCTCCCCTTATTCGATTGCTTAATTTAATGATGGGTCCTCTTGTCAATATTCTTATCTACTTATGTAGCTTCTTTTCATCCAAACCATTTCTGTCTTTTAAAGGAATCGCTACATCTAAAGAAGATAATGTGTTAAGCCATAAATAATCTTAAAAGAAGAATAACACGCAGCATGTGGGTAATCCTATACTAACAATAGCACGTAATAGAGCACTTAGGGTCTCACTAACTACTTCAATTTTGCAATCATTTATGGATGGCAAGTTGGAGATTTCATAAAATTTTACAAATGTAACTCAAAAACTTAATATCCTTATCCAAAACAATAGTTCGAGGAACTCCTTTGTAAACTAATAATCTCGTGAAAAATAATTCAATAATTTAGGATACATCATTCCTTTATGACATGCAATAGTTATTTCAAAAAACCTAACCTATCAACCTTTCTAGACCTAGGTAAGCCTAAAATAAAACTCATAGAAAGATCTATGCTCGGTTGACTAGGTATAGGCAAAGGTGTTTATAATCTATGAGGTTGTACTCTAAATTTGGTTTACGTACATATAACATATATATCATACATTCTCTCTACATCTCTCCTTACATGTGATCAAAAGGAATGTTCGTTCGAATCCTCAAGGGTCATATGAAGTCTCCCTCGTGTAATTCTTTTATAAGTAACTCCTCCAAAGAACTATAAGGCACACGTATAATTGATTCTCACTAAACAAGTAACCTTCATGCATATAGAACTTTATAAACGTAGAATTTTCATATGCATCAAACGCAGTAAATCAAATTCATTGATATATAAATATCTAATATGCTTAAGATCTATTAATTTAGTATGAAAAGTGCAACAAATCATGTCTCCTAGATAATGCATTAGCAACTATATTTTTCTTCCAACAACAATATCCCAGTAAGAATTTCGTTGAGACGTAGGGTCTCAGGAGATTTAAAAGTACACAATTTTACTCTTAGCTATTATAAATGTTGTTTTTGATATACTCAAGGAAAAAAAGTGTTTGAAAATGGTTGGAAGAAAGCAATAGATAAATACATAAATGAAAATTAAATAAATAAATAATCAAAATAAAAATAAAGGTAAAAGTAAGTAAATGGATAGACAAGTAAGAAAGAAAACAAATAAGTAAATAAAACAAACATAAAATTATAAATAAATAAAATAATTAAAAGAACAATTTTTATTAGTAGAGTTCTACAATGAAAGTAACATTATTAGCATAATATAATTAAGAAATAACTAGATAGTTTTAAAAAGTTAAATCTTATCTAAATCTTATGACCTTTCCCTGTTCCCTTGTTTTTAGTCCCGGTCTAATCAGAAAGATTATTATTTATTACTTGTCTTCGTGCGACGTGCACTCACGATCTCCTTGAAAGCTGGAAAAACTTGTACATAATCAAAAGATATTTTAAATGGTCAAATGATAATTATAAGAAGAAAAAAGCATTAAAACTAGAATAAGACATCTTTAGTCAACCCATCCATTTCATGAAACTTGTCCGGCCACCCATTTCATACCTTACTTAGTGAATATCGCGTAATTAAGGTTACGTTTGGTTCTGCTGATAGAAATAAGTATTTATTCGGTATAATTTTTAAATATAGTTATATATTTAGATCTGCAAGCAAATAATCGAAGGTTAAAAAAAAGTATGGTACACATGTAAAAATTGATAAGTAAAAAGAAGGTTACGGTAAAAAAATACTTTTACCATAAAAATTATACTTTCTATTAATAATCTTCTGATAATTATTATTTTTCAGTATAACCTCAATTAATAGAAATTTATATTTATAATTTAAATTTATATGACTAATAATATTTTTATGAAATATTTAATTTACTAAATTTATTTTATTTTTATTTTTATTTTTATTTAATATTTTCTTATTTATAATTTGAATTTATATGACTAATAATATTTTTATGAAATATTTTATTTACTAAATTTATTGTACTTATATTTTTTTATTTTAATTTAATATTTTCTTATTTATAATTTGAATTTATACGACTAATAATATATTTTTATGAAATATTTTATTTACTAAATTCATTTTATTTTTATTTTTCTTATTTTTATTTAATATTTTATTATTTATAATTTTAAATTTATATGACTAATAATATATTTTTATGAAATATTTTATTTACTAAA
>JANZXP010000195.1:5290597-5307944 GCA_027576715.1 Erythroxylum flavicans | reverse complement strand
ATATATCATGTACAAATCTAACAAAAGTTGCATTTCAAAGATACCAAA
Organism: Erythroxylum flavicans; assembly: GCA_027576715.1. Lineage (NCBI taxonomy): Eukaryota > Viridiplantae > Streptophyta > Magnoliopsida > Malpighiales > Erythroxylaceae > Erythroxylum > Erythroxylum flavicans. Next base: position 5,307,896 of record JANZXP010000195.1, on the reverse strand, counting down.
CTATCACAAAAGTATATCCAGAGGAAATAGAATGAATTAAAATTTTCTCAACTCATTTTAGAACAGTTTGTTTAGTCATTTCCATTTTCTTTTTCTTGGTACATAGTGATCTCATCATACATAAATGAAAGGAAGGCTGCTCTAATCCAAATTTCTAAATTATTTCCTTGGATTTATATATTAGACACCCCTAATTCACAAGCCAATAGAAGTATAGGTATTGCATGCCACTTCTGAAATCAAAGAAACGTTAGAGACACATAATTGCATTCTGTAAATAACCCATACAACCACATATCTGCAGCTTTACATTAGTCCTAACATAAAGTTTCGAAATACATAAGGATAGCTACCTTCTGGAATATGGCTGGGGTCTTCCCCACAAGAGAAACAAGCTTTGACAAATGCAGATGCCACAGAGCCATCTGCCCAGAAGAAAAGGATAAACAATTATAGTCCTATAAAACAAAACGAATAGTGTCTGACAACTTTATTATGGCCTTAGCATTGAAAACAAGATCTTTATTGACCCAAACAATCAAATTCCTTAATTAATTATTTATCTGCCAAAGTTGTCTACAACTATATATTAATGAGCCCATAGAGCAAGTTAAAATCAAGTTTCAAAAGGTAAATAATGAAGCGCTCTACTGTACGAGATATTATCTACCAAGAAGTGTGATTATGAAAATCTGAAAAAATCAAAATCAAAATTGCCGGCATCCTAAATCTGTCATCTAGGAGACAGAGATCATACTTTCAGTTCTTGCAACTAATGGACGAAAATGCAATTTATTTGCTTCAAGCATCCTTGGAACTTCTTTTCCAGCCTCTGAAGCTTTAATAAAGAGATCTTCAATATCTTTTATGCTTGAAAAGAAATCTTTGGGAGTAATCTTATTTTTATTATGCTCTTCTTTCACTGTTTTTTTCTTTGAGTTGGTTGAAACAGCAACAGCTGAGGATGGGGTTCTCAATGGTGACAAGTCAGGTGTGTTGTTGGTCTCCCCGTTCAATGGCTCAGTTTCTGAAGCTACACTTCCTGCAGAAGGCATTGTAGATGAAGCACTAGGTACAGCTTGAACATGTACCCTATTAAGATTTTGGAAACTTCGAATCAAAGTATCAGCAGGAGGATCATCAAATTCATCTTCTGTGTCATCAGATCCCTCACTTTCTTCATATAATGGTTTATGTTCTTCATCTTCCAGATCAGGAATTCCCTCCTCTTCCCTAAGCCTTCTCAACTGATCAGCACTGTCTAACGCTTGGTTCATTTCCTTTCCTTCCTGGAAAGAAAATTGATGATCAATTGGATGGAAGAGTCCAAAGTAATCCCATGGTGGAGTTCCTGTTGGACCTGAAGAAGCTTCAAATGATGATGTTTCTGGTTTCTCATTGGCATTACGGGTGGTGTCCTGTGGGATATTAGAAGACTTTACTGTCCCTGTAACAGACACAGGAGGTCTCTCTTCAATTTTTGTTGAAGAAAATCCTCTAAACTTCATATGTTGGACTTGAAACCGACTAGAGCTGGGGGGTGTTGACAATGGAGAAAGATTTTCAGCTGCATCCACAGGATGTGGTATAGATTGGGGAGAGAAAGAAAAATGGGAAAGTGACTTTTCTGTTAAAGCAAGTGGCTCTGGTGTAGCAGTAGTTGAAGTATATAAAGAGGATTCAACAGGACCTTCAGGCTCAACAAATTTCCTTATAGCAGTTCCTGTACTTTTTAGTGAATGGACATATGCAACATGACAGGCTGCAAGCGAGCATCTTCCATCAAGCGCCTGCCTAACGAATTTCTTTCTTTCATGACAAAGTTTCAAAGCCTGATCTTCTTCTACCTTAGAGTTGGCGGCCCCCATTTTCCAAGTTTTAAATGATTCAGTATGCTACCTATCAGATAATTAATGCATATACTCAACCCCCTGAAATCAATCAATTTCAAATAACTCATTATAACACTAAAAGCAAGTAAAAACATTTCAGATTACAACTGCCAAAAGAACTGGATCATGCTCAATAAGAATCAAAACATTTCAAGCAACAGCTTTAGAAGCAAACAGATTTCAAATTATTAACAAGTGGGCAGTAGTGAGGGAAAAGTGCAGCAAGAAGATTAAAAATATTAACAAACTAGCCAGTGATGAGGAAAGTGTAACTACAACTTCCTACATACTTGAGCAAAATAAAAGAACTGATCAGAAAAGAATTCCAAGCTCATCAAGCAAGAGAAATTAGACCCAGTTTGTCAATGAACAAACTCACAGATATTAAAAGCTAAATTTTAGTGAGTGAAAAATGAAAGAAGGATGAAAGATGATAAAAGATTGGAATTAACAAGACAAATTGTGATCGGGTTGAGTGACTTTAATCCTTGGATCCGTGGAAAGCATCTAATTCCAAAAAGCCTACAACGCAGAATGTTATCTAAAAACAGAGGAAAAGACACAAAAGTACATGTCCATATGCTTTACCCTGCAATGGAAAGGATGCAGAAATCAAGATATCTGAGAAAACTTACTAGCTCTAAAACTCAAACACACGAAGAAAGGCAAAAAGAGAGAAAAAGGACTCTGCAGATTCATGTGTTGGAACTCTGAAGCAATGATGCTAATAATTAATAGGCAATAGCCAGTCATTTAAATAAAGATTAGTCTTCAATTAATTAAGTTATGCGAAAGCCTGTAGCTTTTCAAACCCCCTAAACAACCCACCAAAACACGAACAAGGAAAGAAACAAAGAACCCACTGAAAGCGGATCGAGTTGAGCGGTAAAAATTTCAGAGCGAAAACCAGGATCACTGTAGTGAACAATATGACATGCCCAGAAGCATACATCAAGAAAGAAGGTTAAGTAGAGAAAATTTCAATAGAGAAACAATACCCATCTAAGCAAACAGCAAGAAGTATAAGTGAACCGAAAGCAATAGAATAGAAGTAAGTCCACGGATTAATCACTTGAAAATATAACTACGTAAAGAACAGCAAAGGAAAAAGAAATAACAGCATCTAAGTGGAGCTATGGAGTTACTTGAGAAAGGGTGAAGTGACGAGTGAAGAGCGGGGAATTCAGGGAAGACCCAGATTAGCAAAATCATTAATCTTCCATTTCCCGTACAAATTTGATAAAGATGAATGCATTACAAACATGAACTGCACACAATACAAGTTACAAGGAACTGATAGGAATAACTCTAATGAAATGTTTGATCCTTCAATTGTTTTGATAAGTCGCAATCTAACCTGAGATAGAGATTTAGAGAGAGACGAAGAGGAATGAATGAGTGAGCAATTTGGGACCGTTGAGAGAAGAATCTGATGAGCGAGAGACGGCGAGAAACAGCTCATGGGATGGCTGGGGCCCGGGGGGTTTTGGATGCTTCCATGCACATACTGATTTGACTCGTTTTTTGTTATAAAAAATGTATATTAAGGACCAATTAATAATCAGATTTAAGACATACATTACAAGTGAGTGATCTGAGCGTTTCACTTTTTGAAGTTGGCGTGTAGGCCCCATCCACCACCCCATGTTCCCTTAAACTCATGCTCTGCTCGGGGTTTGAAACGCACGCGCTACTTCTATTTACATGAATTAATTTAATAAATTAAATAAATGACTTAGATAATATCGGTGCTCCAGAATTAGGCGGAGAATTTTAGGGAAAGCACATGATGAACTATGAGATTAAGAACAACACAGAAAGAAGGAAACGGAAGCATCTCCTTTTGTGGGATTTGATTTGAGTGCTCAATCCTTTATCCATCTTTTAAAATTATTTTAAATTACCTATATTTTAAAATATATAAATATAAATAAGGCGTAACATAATAAGTACTTTGGAACATAAATTGAATAGAGCAAGTAAAAATAATATCACAAATTTAAATAGTTATTTATATTAAAAATTAATAAAGTTATTCTTTTATAATCAAAAGATCACATATTTGATTCTTTATAAAATATTTTATAAAAAACAAAAGGTTGCGTAAATAAACTCTCTCCGAATTTGAAAAGGGAAACTAATTTTTGATAATGAGACAAAGTGGATAAAAGTGAAACAAAGAACATGGGGTTGGAATTTGGCTCTAAAGGAAAAGGTTAAAAAGACAAAAGGTAGAGATATGAAAAGTTGAAAATGAGTTCTCACAAATCACAAGTAAATATAAAGGTAATGTTCATATTCCCTAATTGGACGCACCTAACAACTACAAAGTTGATAAAATTTATTAGATCATCAGGGTCTAGGTGATGGATTTGAGAAAAGCCTTTGTGAAAGAAACAATATAAGGAGGCTCCTTTCCTATCATCACATCAGGCAATATCAGTCCTGGAAGCCACTTTCAAACTGCTGTCATCTTGAAGCCACCCGATGATCTCTTCATTAGCTTGAGTATGGGGCATAAAATCGAGCATACAATTGTTTCACGCCAAAGGCCTACCTACACCTACTCAATTAAACTACACCAAAATGCGAGTTGGTACTAAATTTACAGGTTTTAACAATAGTAATGCCTCACCAACAGGTCAGGACAATTGCTATCTTCTTCTAGAAGTTGCCCTTGTCACCCTTCTGATCTCAGAACCAGATTGGGATACCTGAGTAGAATCACATCCATGAGTATCTGTACTGATTTTGCTGTTGGCTTTAAGCCTCTTCCTTTTGGATCCCCGAGGCTGGCTCTGTGTCGGCCCGTTGAGTTCATCCTCTTCATCTACGGCCTCAGGTTTCACTCCTTCATATGGCCATGGAATGCCGCAACTAGAACAAACTGTTTGACTCTACAATATATAAATTTTAACAAACATATTAAGTATGGCAAACATTCCGAATAATGGACAGGAACAAATTGATGCTGAAGACTGTTACCCTGCTTTGAGAAAATTTCTTTTTCAGGCAGTGCAGATGAATCCGACGAGTACAACTTTCATTTTGACAGACTTCTGCCTGTTACAAGATGGCCATCAAAAAGACCAGATGTAATTATAACTGAACATCCTCTACTTGAATTCTTTGTGGAAATAATCTAAGGTTTGGCATCTAAGATCATTACAGCTATCTCAAGACAAGTAGTCAAAATGAAAGCATTCTATTTCAAGAGTTAGAGTGTCTTGTCGGTCATTGTTGGTTTAAAGTTGAAACCACACGGGTATGAGATACTTTGGCAAGACATCTGGATAGAACTCTCCACTATAAAAATGGCTGATCAGACAGCATAGGATACAGATGCACAAATATATTCATCCAGTGTGCCAATTCACAAATCTGAATATTCAATATCCCACATAGATGAACTGACAAGATTTAAGAATAGAACTCCAGTTGACAACAAAGCAAAAAAATTAATAAAAAAAATTCGGTGAAGTTAACAAAGCAAGAAACCTTTATAGCAGCTTCATTGCACACTTCACATGAAGGGATGCCAGAACTATGAAACCAACTTCGGAGATCAAGGTAGGATCTAACGCCAATACCTATCTGACCATCTGAGGTTTTACATAGCCACTTGTCCCGCACGAGTTCATGGAGAGTTGTTTCCTTTTGAGACATTAAGAAATTCCTAAAAGCAGGTGGGACTTGAGATTGACTGCCCTGTGTTTCTGATCCTGACACATTCTGAACCTGAAACCAAAGGATTGACATATGAATCACTGCATGCATACAGTGAAAGAAACAAGACCTACATACAGTGGGACAGAATCAAGGAATTCAGAAATCCAACACCAGTGACAAATGACAAGATTATGTAATAAAGCAAGAAAAAAACTTAAAAAACATAATGAAGCCACACTGATTCACGCAGAATGTGCATATTGGAAATGGTTATGAAAATTAACTGAATTAATAATATAACCCATTACTTCAGGGAGTAAAATCGTAAGACTGATACACTTGAAATGTAACTGCAATGAAATTCCACTCTAGAATAAGATTGAAGATTTCCTGATTTCTGAAGCAGTAAATATTTTTACAGTTCTTTCAGATCAGTTGCAATAATAGTACTATAGAATGCATTAATGTATCAGAAAAACCTCCTCAAACACAAAATGTCGCACTTGCTTACTGCTTTAGTTTTTTTGATGTGAAGAGAAGTCATATTTTAGACTTCAAGATTGATGGCAGGATTTAGAAACTTAAACAACCACAGGCCATCTAAACACCCTATATTTATTCTAGAACTTTTTATTTTCCTCTCTTTTTCATTAATTGGAATTTCAAATTTGGCGTAAGCAAGTACGTGAACTGAATTCCAAAACCAAAAAGTTTCCAAACCTGACTCTCCAGTCTTATATTCAGAGCCTCGATACTTGATATGCTACCCTTTGCTGTGTCGTCCTGCATAATTGCTTCAATCTAGAAATTGCGATAAAAATATGAGGAAAATATACAATTAAGTCAACAGATTCAATGCAATTCATCCAGAGTACAACAGGCATTCGACAATATTTTTGCACACAGTTATAAACGCTTAAATACTTTTAGCAACATGAATTGCTCAATCAATTTCAATTCATTCCCCCAAATGTACAAACACTGTCAAGTTTGAAAGGAGAAAAACACAAACAAAGAGTTACTGAACTGATTCCCAACAGCAGTTCAATCTATTTGCTGCATGATGGGATAAGAAGTAAAGCTAGGCACTAAAAGAAATTGAATAAGCATTTGGAACTGTATGAATGCCAGTACAAAGGAAGAACTTGGAATGAAGGAAAAACAAGCACTTAAAATTCATCAAATAAAACTTTCATTTTACGTTCTAGGGCAATGTGAAACCTATAAAGTTAAAGACAGCACATGAAAGTAGCCAATTTCTTGTGATCAAAAAAGCGTCTATCAAAAGAACACTTGGACAGAAATCTAAGCATTATGCTAGAAAAAATAGCTACATGACAAGATATGATAAAAAAACTTCTAAGAACTTCCTTTGCCATATAGCTTTGGTTTCAAAACTTGTTTTGCCTAATTCCATTTCCCGCTTTGTTCTCTGGGAATAGAGTAAACTATGTGCTAAACATTACTGTAAACATAAAATTCCTATAACTTGAGAATCCATCCAATAAAGTTACGAAGATATTACGGGATAATCTTGGGATAATAGTTTTCCATACGAAAACCTATCAATAAATGAGCAGTGTAAATATGTAGAAACCAAAAACAGTGTCTTACCATAATCATATTGACAACAACGAAAAGGTATAGACCACTAAAATGCCAGACATGCACGACCAACTCTTTTATGAAGTGGTATAATGTATCGACACAGAATGAGCTTGATCATGACACTTACAATGCCTTTAAAGAAAGTGATCTGTGGAACAGAGTATTTAGTTCCAAGTTTCGATTGTTCATCAGAAACAGTATTGACAAGCCCGTAGAAAACTTGACTGTCGTTCTGGTTTCTACAGCAGCGCAATTCCATTTGAACATAAGATAGCTTCTTGTTTATTCTTAGCAGAAAGTTGTTGAAATTTTGATCGTTAGCATCTGCACCCAATTACGCATTTGTCAATCCAAATTCCCCAACAAACACGAATTTCCAATAAACTGACTTTGCCCAAGCCTTAAACACCCTAAAAAAAGGCGTTTTCTCAAGGTAACTTTCATAGAACAGTGAACTGTACTGATTCCAAATCATATATCAAACAAATCACAGGAGAGAGATGTGAAAGTTGGTACCTTGGTCATTGCCCAGGACACCAGCGAAGATCTTACGAAATTCAAGCTCATTCAATGGGCCGCGTGACATTAGGGCTTGGATGAGAGTATGATGCTTCCAGTTAAGCTCTGCCATGGTTTCAATTTGCGGTTCTTTTGCGACAAATTAAGGTATTGCAGTGAAGACTGAAGAGGGATGTGTGGATCGGGCTAGACAATTGAATATTTTTATGGGAAAATGGATTTCTTGAGGGATCGGGCGGGAAAATTTTGAGAGATATTCATAGTCTGACCAAAACGGGTGGCGCGAGATGTGACCCAATTACAATAATTTCTATCCTATCCAATTTCAGTTTGCTGTTCCAGTCGACCCGACATTCTAGGTTGTCGGATTCTTTTTGGTTTAGTTTCATTTTTATGAATTTTATAATTATTATTTTATTTATTTATTTAATATTAAAATAAAATATATTCATAAAATTAATTAATTATTAAAATATAAATATTTAATATAACTAAAATTTTTATTCATAAAATACAGTAACTCAGAAGCTTCTTTATTTGCTGCATTATTAGATCTTTAAAAAATGTTTTTATTTAAATAAATATTTATGACTTTCTTAAAAAATTAAGAGTGAGATTTGCATAGACTTAGGCATAGTCAAGCCACCTCATAAAATGGAACGTAAACTACACACAGGAGCATAATTCTTTATTATAAATCTTTCCGGAGAGTTCAACTTCAAAAGATAATTTAAAGAATAAAAGAGCTCATATAAATTTCACATTAATCTTTTTATTTTTAACATAAGATAATTAGATCGTAACATTTTACTACGTTCCGTAACCTATGCACCCGCGAGCACTTGACTTTTTGTAGCGTTAGGTAAATATTACAATATCAAGGTCACCATATGTGACTTTAACATCGTACAAGGTTGCTACTTCTGTCGGCAAAGACAGATAATAAAACACATAAATCTTATCTCTCACAATGTTTAATTATTGATATTGTCCATTTTTGTTTTAATTCTAAATCACAAAAATACAAATATTTTTTTCCTTCTAAAATTGTGGCACCAAATTTTTTGCGTGTGTAACAGAAATAAAATACATAAAAATTGTACAAAAATAGCCCACGTCAGAGTTAAACGATTGACTCTCTATACAACCAAAAACACTCTTCCCTCTCGCACGTCTCTCTTCCTCTCCCTTGTTCGTCTTGGCAGTCGGTGAGTTCTTCGTTTTTTTTTTCTTTTCATTTTCTCCCCTTCTCTGTTTCTTATTTATGAAATTTCAGTGCTCTAGTTGTGGGGTCACAAGCTTTACCTAGGAATCTGCAAGGGTTTAGTTGAAAAATATAGGACAATGAGGTAAAATCCTGGAAACGGGACACGGTGAAACATTGTCTAAAGAAAACATTTTGACCATTCCAGATGCTCTTATTTGTTGATTGAGAATCTCGTCCCTTTCCTTTTCTTTTTAAATTGCTACAAGTTTACACTTCACATACGATTATGAAGTCTAAGGTTTTGGTGTGTAATCGTAGCGAGATAATAGCAGAGTGACTAAGCAATTGGTTACCTGGAATTACGGAAAGTAAGCCTTCCTTCTTGGACATTAACCTTGTAAGGCCAATTCATTCTAGCTCCATTATGACATGAATATATTTGACTTTCTGATTTTGCAACTTCTGATTACTCTCAGAAGCTCCTAAAAAACTACCCCCTTTTCATGTGCTCTTCAGAAAGTTCCACAAAGAAAGACTTTCTAGAGAGTTTGACCTGTTTCTATGATTCCCTTGCGTTAAAGCTCCAGTGGTGCTCTACCTCTCCATGATCACATTGAATCATTTTCATTGCTCCATTTTTTGTGTGGCAATCACTGGTTTTTGTCCTCATTTGATCCTCAAGCTTTCACATTTTGTGCCTCAACTTACAGTCACACATCATATCTTGAGTAACTGCCATGTCCCTCCCACCTGAGAACTTCAATTAATTATAAAATTATGGGAATTTTTAATATACTTTTGAACTATAAATATTTATAAATCAAGCACTGACCTTCACCAAATTGGTATATGACTTTTGCTTTATTCAACAAATTCACTTTATGTACAAACCTTAAAATTCTCTTTCTTTTGCTTATTTATATGTTTGGGAATTGAAACTTGAGCTGTCAGTAAGGAGCACCGCACATATCAGTTGAAGCTCACTTTCTACAGCATAATCTATATTAAAAGACAGCCATTATTCCTTATCCTAAGCTCAAACGTATGGAGACCTCTGTACAATCAAGTTACGTTGGTGAACCTTTTCATTAAAACCAAGCAGGAACAAGATGTCTCGGAGATTCTCGTGCTCTTTAGAGTAACTTTCTCTATGACTAACCCTTCATTTTTTATCACCACAATTTATGCTTTCAAAAATTTTACTTCGATAAAACTTCTTTGGAATTACATCTTGTCTATCAACAATGTTTAGAACCTTGGATCTTAGTTGGGGACTTCAGCAGTCGCTTGCTTACTAGTGAAAGTCTCATTTTGGAGCACTTTTGTTGAATTGTGAGGATGGTTACTAACTGTAGTTTGGCAGCATTTTCATCCCATTTTTAGTAGGTTCAAGTTGAATTTCTTGATTCTTCTGGTATATGTTCTTGCACTTTTAGATTTTGGGGGTTTCACAGTAAATCCTAATTTTAACAATTGAAGATTCGGTTAGTTTATCAGAACTAGGAATGTAGTAAATTGGTTACATAGGAGGAAGATTAGGTTTAGTTTGAACTTTTGTTTTGTGTTGGTAAAGAGAGTGGTCTGGACTTAGAAGTGCAAGATCTGATCTTGCTATTATGTTGTTATGGTTTTCATATCCTTGTTTATTGATTTAATTATCTTTTTTCCGATGGTTAGAGATCTGATTTGAATTTGTTTGATTACTTCGTGTCTTGGAAATGGAAATATAGGTAATGAGATGTTGAACTTCGATGAAAGCTGGAAAAAATAAATACTCATGGGCAGTTTATTTGTTGTGCTTTGATTGGATGTCTTACCTTGGGGCAACTACTTGCCTGCTTCCACTTGATGCACTTGAGGTCTTAAAATAGTATAGTATAGATTTGCTTCCCAAAGATATAGAATCGGATTAGAAAGGATATTTGTTACAAAATGTGCTAATATAAAGAGGGTTTGCCTTACCAGATGATGACAGAATCAGTCTTGCGTTGGTATAAGCATAACATAAGTTCGTCAATGAAAGTAAAAAGCAATCTTTCTTGGAGTTTTTTTTCCAATTATATTTGGAAGATGGATTTTTTATATGATGGCTAGGCCATACACTAAAGTACTTATTTTCCCTTTCTATTTAAGCCAATTACTTTCCAACTTCTTGCTAGAATGATGGTATAGAAGTTTCTTGATTGTGGCATTGACAAGAGGCATATCAAAAATAAGTACAAGAAGTTGAAGGACAAATATCAGACAGCTTTTGACATGCTGAACTGCAGTGGGTTTGATTGGAATGAAAGCAAGCAATGCGTTGAGGTTAACAGCAAGCAAGTACTGGAAGAACGGATGAGGGTAATTTTTTTTTTATTTGTTAGTTGTTTATAGAAGCATCCTAATAATAATATGTTTGTCATGCTGAAGTTTTCTGTTTTTTTTACAGAGACACCCCAACAAGTACTACACTCTTGGAAAGCGTTCCCCACTTTACTCTAGACTTGAGTTTGTCTATGGGAAAGACAGAGCCACAGGTGGAGGAGCTCAAGATGCTGCAGATGCTATTGCTCAGCTTGAAACTGATGAAACTGAAGGTGATGCATCAGCTGCTTCAAAAGCTCCTGCTGTCCCATCAAATCCAGCAGGCCCATCGACCACTCTTGCTCTAACTGCTTCAGCCCATCTTACTGGTTCTTTCGCCTCTTCCAACAACACAAAGAGAACCAACAAAATCAAGGAAAAAGGAAGATGAGAGATATTGAAGTGTTGGAAAGTATTGCTGCCTCATTTGCTCGAGCCATTGACAATAGTAGAGAGAATGCTAAGATCATTGTTGATGCCATTGTAGGATAATTTGGAGCTAAGCTAGGTGAAGAGCTTAGGAATTTGGGGTTCTCCACTGAAGAAGTTAGGATTACAAAGATCTTCTCAAAGAATGCTAATGCTGGGACGCTTTTCTAGGGTTTAACTGCAGACCAGAAACAGGCTTATGTGAGGAGCCTGTTAGATGATGAAATCTGATTTTATACTTTATTTTTTAATTAGTAGGTTGCGGTACACTATTATATGGTAATGTAAGATGGTAACAATGCTTCTAGCTTAACTATTTTTGCTTCTGTCATTATTTATAGTGAACCGTAATTTTTTAGTTGTGACCTATCACTTTTGGGCTCACCGTTTTTATGGAGCTATTGACTTCATAATAGCTTAACAGGAAACTTAGGATTTGCATTGTCTTCAAACAGGCTATGTGATGTTAAATGATGATCCGATGAACCGTTGACTTAGTTTGTACACTTGTGTATGAATGATAAATGGTTGGTTTATTAACTTTTTAATGTTTGTCATTTATGTATGTGTATGAATGATGAGGATATGATTCATTTTCAGGTATTTAACTATGGGCAGATACAACTTCTATGTTGTATTTGTTGGACATCAAATTGGTATTTTTACAAATTGGGATAATGTTAAATTGGCAATTGAGGGGTTTTCTAATGCTAGATTCAAGGAGTATCGGATTTTGGTAAAAGCACAGAGTGCTTATCTCATGGATCCAAATAGGCGGATTCATCGAAATGAAGAAATTGTTCCTACCACCAATAAACTCTCACCAATACAGAATCAATTTTCACTTCTAACAAACGCAAAACTAAATGAAGTTGCAACTTTGAAGAAAAAATGGCATGGAGTCAAGGATTTTTACTCATCGCTATTAGAGTCATTTTAGGTATTATTATTAAGGACATTTTTATTAAAATATCAGTCTTGAATGTATCTTTAACCTATTATGTAATTAATTTCATGAATGTTTAGATGTTTTATTAAATTATTATGTACTAGAATTTCTAACTTGTGGGATTTTTTTATTCAATAACTCATTTCATTTCATTTTTAAGTTTCTCATTTCATTAAATATTTAGGTTCCTCATTTTATTTCATCGTAATTAAAAAATTACAAATACAATTAAAAAATATATTGATACAATTATAAAAAATATTTAATGTAATTCTTTTTATTGGTTACTGTATGAATATTTTGCTATTTAATAACTCGTTTCATTAAATTTTTATGTTCCTCATTTTTTAATTCCTTATTTATAGATACAATTAAAAAAATACTAATACAAATCATTCGTTTTAAAATAATCAATGAATTAGATATTTCCAATCATATTATACTGCAGGGGTACTTTGGTCATTGACAATGTTTTTTATGTTTTGTCAACTGCAACCAAGCACATTTATGTCATCAAGACGCACACAGTTTTATCTGTTTTGTCCATTACAATCAAACATCTCATTGTCTCCAATTTTTGTTCTGTTCTGTCTCCAAATTTTTGTTTCGTTCCATCTCATCATATAGATCACAATAACCATACGCAGCGTAAAACTCGAAGGAGTAGTCTTCGGCTCTCCCATAAGCCCCCTAACATTCTTGTTCTGGGATATCTCAAATCTTGTTATTTCTGTTAATGGTACTTGCAATGTTCCCTGGAAATTGGAAAAGAGATTAAGAGAAGTATATTTGAACGCCCTCACATTGAAATCGCATATAAACTAATGATTTGAACAATAAAGTATCACAATGTATGTGTGACAACACCTGATTCACATATACAACTTCTAACAATGTTTTCAAAATTATAATTTTATAGTATAAGAGATTTAAAATTTAAAATATTTAACTTGTATTAGACTCTGATTAAGTAAAATTAAAAAATTAAAAATGAGATTATCCTTATAAATCAAAAAAATTGAAGTTTAATTAAAGAAAATAACTATTAAATGAAAACTAATTAATTTATCCTAATTTATAAAAATTGATTAGTTTATAAAAATCAAATAATTAATCAATAAAGAGTCAATTTTCAATAACAAAATTATTAAAGTTAATTTAATCAAAATTTTGGTTTATTCAAAATTTATAAAACGAAGAAATAGTTTGATTTTTTAATCATTAATTTCACAAACATCCTTATTTTGTATCACACCTAGAAACAATCCTCTGTGCCATTATTTGACCTTTATGACAAGTACTAATAATAATAAAGTAATAATAATAATAAAGAAATAAGTTTGGAAGTTCATTTCTTGCCTTCTTTGGATTGGTGTCACTATTTGCATTGCCTTCTCATAAACATAACAGGATCTAAAAATTTATGAAACTCACAAATATTTAATTATGATCATAATTTTATTTTAATCTAAAGACAACGTTTTTGAATATTGGCCTTTATCTATAGCTTAATGTTGCATAAATGACTTTCAATAAGCTCCTTATTTAATCTGACTCTTTCCTTGAACTTTCTAATCGTCTCTTTCCTTGAACTTTCTATCTCAATTTCTTTTACGACGGTGTTTTGTAAGGAGACAAAAATCTTATTATTAGGTAGAGAGAACCTTAATCCTCTTAATAAATTGATAACCATTAGACAATTTTAAAACTTCTCATCATAATGTGCTAAAAGTCTAAAGGTCCATTAATTAAATTATTAAATGCTTTAACTATCTATTAACACATAAGTCACTTAAAAGAATTATTTCTAATATTCTCCCACTTAACTCGTGTGACTTTATGCATTCTAATGAATTAATAATTCAAGCAATTATAATATACAATAGTCATCATTCACATACACCAGCATTATCAATAATTATAATCAAATATAAGGCTAATAAGGGTCATGGCAGTCATACATTATTAATTCGACATACTCTCTTCCATTTACCACTATACTAGCCCTTCTGTTTAATCATAATTATAAACGAGAAATATATAATGAGATATACTATTCAGTTATATTTTCAATGTCATACATTGCAATCAAATACAAAAATAAGAAACACAAAAACTTCATAAATAATACATTCATTAATGCACAAAAAGTGTCAAACATATAATAAGAGCCAATATAACATAACTATCTAATAGTCATCAGCACACATAAGGCTCGTATTCTTTGCATAACCAGAAAAAATTTAGGCAGTAACCCCTTCATTAAAAGGTTAGCTAACATATTATTAGTGCTAATATGCTACATTGACACTTTACATGTATAAGCCTCCTTTTTAGTGGCAAAGTATTTCTGTTCCAAGTGTTTAGCAACTTTGGAATACTTGTGGGTTTAATTTAAAGAACGACTTAAACAGAATTTAATTGGAAAACAAAATTGGAAAATAACAAATAGCGAAACAATGAAAATATAACAATCAATAAAAATGAATCTTGGCTTCCAGTCTCCTTTATTATTGAACTTGCATTGATCATCGACACTAAAAATAACCAATTTATCAGTTAAGTATTCGTCGTGGTAAATTTTTCTACCTATTTTCTCTTATTTTTAGTTAACCAAAACATGTATTTGAATTAAACCTTTTATTAATTAATAACCTGGATACGATCTCAGAATCAATTAATCAACAGCTTTACGAATCAAGAAAATCGACGAACTAGACAACATGCATACGATGTATATTTAGCCTAGACAATTATTTTTCCTAGAATTATGCCCCTAACGTAGTAGACAAAAATCCTAGTTGCTACTTTTGATTAAGAGAATTGAACGTCAACCTGTTTAATCTAGTGATTGATTGAATAAAATCACAAACTAGTTCCGCACCTAGTTGTAAAATCAAACAATCAAATAATGATCCAGCAAAATAATTAATACTTGACTGATAAATCAATTGAACAAAGAACGAAAGTCTCATAACATTCAAAGGTCAATAACTAGGATTCCGTAAACCAAGAAAAGATTTAGCTACTCACAATGGAATTGAACATAAAAGAAATAACAAAATATACTGTCTCCATCCCAGGTCTTTATCGAACTTCCGAAAATATGTAGCAAAACACTGCAGAAAATATGAAACTAATCCTGAGGTGGCTGGTGGCTGTCGAAAGCAATAAGGAAGAATGCAGAAAAATATGAAAGACTAATTATGTCTGATCAAAACAGAAGAAATAGTGCAGAAACATAGACTATCTAACGTGGGTGGTAGCTGACGTAAAACAAAAGAAAAACACTGCAGAAAAAATATGTAAACTTCTAAGGTGGATGAGGAAAAGCAAGAAGAAAGAATGCAAAAAAAATAAAACTAATCCTAAGGTGGCTGTCGAAAACACAAAGAAAAACACTGCAGAAAATAAAAGCCTCCTATGTCTGTCGAAAAGCAAGAAGAAAGAATGCAGAAAAAATATGAAAGACTACTCCTAAGGTTTGCGTGAATAGTATACGTGAACAGTACATGTTTTTATCTCTTTTTTGATTTCTTCCCTTGCCTTCTTGTGATCTTTAGCAAATAATCCTTATCCTCACGTTCAAGTTGTAGATCTCTAGTAATCTGATCTTCCAAGATTATGAAAATCTCAAACGAATCAGATTTGAATTTGAAAACAAAATCTGTAGAATCTGTTCCCATCCTTGCATGTGGCCATGTCTAGTGACTGAATTGCTGCCAGATCTGAAATTTTGGATTTTCTTCGTTTCTTTTTCATCTTTTTGATCCAAATCATCTCTAAGGTGTTGAAAATCATCTGCAAACAATTATAAGACAATTCCATTAATTTTGAACAATAATTTGAACACATTAAAGAGAATTAAGTACAAAATAAGTGCAAATTGATAACTTAACAAATCCCCCCACACCAAACCTTTGCTCGCCCTCGAGCAAACATGCCAAACCATTACACTCAGTCAATTCATCCTTCAGAAGATTAAATACACACAATCCATTAACTTGGGCTAGTAAGACTTAGGTTGCATCGCTTTTCACCAATGCAAATAAACGAAGTCAAAATAAGACATCTTTATTCAAAAGCAAATATGAAATCAAAATGAATTCTTCTCACGGATTTCGCTCTTACACTCAAGTGTTTAAGGGCAAAGTGTTTCTCTCAATCTCCCTCTAAAATATTGCACTACCATAGGCTTACAATTTCACCAATTATCATTCATTCAGATCACATGAGCTAATAGATCATAGGGACTTTATTCAGGGTTGTAATGGGGCTAGGTTCACAGGTGAGGTAAAAATGACAAAAGGTTAATCACAAAGCATTCACAAAGTATCAAGTAAAAGGGATACTCAAGATAAACACATGACACAAAGGTTTACAACTACTCATACTAACTCCTGCTACTATGCTTTATTCTTCTTCTCTTTCTTTCTTTCTTTTTTCTTTTTTTTTTACTTGGCTAAGAACAAAGGAGAGCAATAAAAACAAGAGAAAATAATAGCAGCATAATTTAACAAACATATGAGTAGAAGTACCTATAAAAATATCTGAGAACACAATACATAACAAAGTCCCAAATTACTCAATGCTTCATTCAACGTGTGATAGGGTAAGGCTAATGGGGCTTTTGGGTTTTAAAAATAAGGTGATTGATTGAAAAACAAGGATAAAGGCTCA
>JANZXP010000195.1:5255457-5275506 GCA_027576715.1 Erythroxylum flavicans | reverse complement strand
GGCCAGGATAAGAACCTTCAAAATAGAAACTCCCAGAAACTACATTCCCCAACTTACATGCTTTACATCTTGTTCAAGCGTCATGATCAATCCCACTTTCAATCTTAGCAAGAACAAGTTTCATAGCAGCAATTGCATTATCTTGATAGTTATGTGGAGCACCTCGCTCACGAAGTTCGTAGCCTAGTATAGACTGTCAAAAGAAAAGCTTAACAAGGTTACCTATGCATGTACTGTTATTGACAAACTATTTGGCCTGGAAGCTTCATACTGTATCTACTTTTTTGGTTCTTGTTGGCCCTAGAGAAAAACTTGTGTAGTTGGATGCGCTAAAATGAGCCAATCAGTACATATTGCCTCTACTTGGTTAACTTCCTCTGGTGTAAAGAAAAACTTGTTAGTGGAATAGATAATTACTGCTTTGTACATGCACTCGTGGAGCCAAATTACGGAATTATTTTCTGTATTTTATATGAATTGTTAAAAACATGCTGCAAGTTTTAAAAGCAAGATCTTGCATATCTCCCAGATGAAATTTCATAAGATTAAGAATCTGTGATGCGAAGTGTTGTTTAAGTTTACGTGTGGCTTGAATTCTGTTGCCGACAACTTTATGTAATATAATATATTAAAATATATTCTTATCCCATTCACACTAAATAATGAGTGTAGAGTGTGGCCTACACGAGTTAATCTTATCCCAGTTACGTGGCCTATAACACTCACCATGTGATATTCTTTAGAAGCCAACTTACAAATATAAGCATAAACTTCCTGCAGGGAATGTGAAAACATCGTACCTGCTCCTGAACCTGTTAAACTTTGCCTTGGTCATCGTTTGAAATTCTTATAATGAAACTTAAAACATATCATCCTTGGACCAACAATAATATAAACCTAGTTTGAGCTCTTTATGTCATTTGTTCTTGTGAACTCTCTAAGGTTACCTAATTGCTGGCTTCAAGTGTAAATTGATGATTGAGTTGTGATAAATATGTCTATATGGAGAATTTAATTAAGGACATGACATTTCTTGAACCATTGTTATATTTTTTCTTTTAAGAAATTTATAATATTGTTTTGAACCGACTGATTCCCTTAATCTCCTGCTTTCCCTATTGAATGCTTAGCTTTCTATTATGTCTGTGGATATGGACTGTAACTGCTATTCATAATTTAACTTCTTGGATTTTTTATTTTTTCAGATTGGGATTCAGGTCGTGGTAATTATGGTGATGTTTCCAACACAGGAGGCACTCAGAGGTTAGCGCTGTCATGTTCCTGGACTTCAAGATGTGAATGATGTTTGATCTGATATCCTATTGTATCTCATAAGGATATTTTTGTCTGCAGAAAATTTAAATCTCTGTACTAAGGCCTATTTATCTTAATTACTTTGTTGCTGCATTAAGTGTATTCTGATAATTTTCTTTCGTTAACGTACTGATTCTTAGACTTGATTTGCACACTTCCATATTGGTGTTTTCAGTGGATATATGAGAATTGAAAATTTTCTGTGTTTCTTACACAGAAGATATTAATGAATCTTAGTGCTTGTTATCTTTGCTTTGAGTTATGTTCATTTTGTTGGACTCTGCATTAGAGCATTCATTGTTCTACAATCCTGTTATGATTGGTCTGCTCCATTGATCTATAATCCAACAATAAACTTTTTGCAGGGAAGGCTTGATGTCATACAAGCAGTTCATTCAGGAGCTTGAAGATGATATACTACCAGCAGAAGCTGAGCGCAGGTATAGATTGGAGGATGTAATTGTTGGCTCAACATTGAATCTTTAAACTAATCTGTACTCAATAGTTTGGTCTTTTATTATCCAGATATCAAGAATATAAATCAGAATACATCTCAACACAAAAGCGGGTTTTCTTCGAGGCTCATAAGGATGAAGAATGGTATTTATCTTTTCTTAGTCACTATCTGTGTGCACCAAGTTATTCACTTTTTTGTTCTCACATATATGTGTGGCTTTTGTAGGTTGAGGGACAAATATCATCCAACAAATTTGATTTCTGTCATAGAAAGGTTTGCTTGACTATGATTTCAATTAAGGTGTTACTTGAAGAAATTCTGGGAATGAAATTATCTTAGTGAATTTGTTATATTTTGTGTGTCTAGTGTCAATGATATTCTTTTGGTAGAAACTTGTAAGACTTCTGTGACCTCTGAAGTCATTTTTTGAATTCGTTGCAGGAGGAATGAACTTTCGAGAAAAGTTGCAAAGGATTTTTTGCTTGATCTGCAGAGTGGAACCTTGGACTTGTGAGATTTGCTTTCATGGATTTGTATATGTGACAACCTGCATAACGGCTTTAGTTTTTCGACGTCTCACTTTTTGTTTCATAATTGCAGAGGCCCCGGCATCAATGCCTTATCTGTTAGTAAATCAGGGCAGACTAGTGACCCAAACTCCGATGATGAAGTGGATGCTAGTGGCAAGAGAAGACGACATGGCCGACCTCCGGCTAAGGAGACTGACTTGCTTTCAGCTGCTCCAAAAGCTCATCCTGTAAGTTCGGAACCCAGAAGAATCCAAGTTGACATCGAACAAGCACAGGCCCTTGTTTGCAAACTTGACTCTGAAAAAGGAATCGAGGACAATATTTTAGGTGGATCTGAGAATGACAAGATGAGTAGAGAGAAATCCCATGGCAGCTCCACTGGGCCTGTTATCATAATTCGAGGCTTAACCTCCGTCAAGGGTCTGGAGGGTGTTGAGCTACTGGATACCCTTATCACTTATCTGTGGCGTGTTCATGGCTTGGATTATTATGGGATGGTTGAAACAAATGAGGCCAAGGGTCTTAGACATGTAAGAGGGGAGGGAAAGGGTTCTGATGTAAATAATGGTGGCATTGAGTGGGAAAAGAAAGTTGACCTTCATTGGCAAGAGAGGTTAAAAGGTCAAGACCCTTTGGAAATAATGACTGCTAAGGAAAAGATAGATGCTGCAGCTGTTGAAGCATTGGAGCCCTATGTCCGGAAGATCAGGGATGAAAAATATGGGTGGAAGTATGGTTGTGGAGCCAAGGGTTGCACGAAGCTCTTTCATGCTGCTGAATTTGTGCACAAGCATCTCAAACTGAAACATCCTGAGCTAGTGATGGAGTTAACCTCTAAAGTACGTGAAGAGCTGTATTTCCAGAATTACATGACGTGAGTACCATAATTGATTGTACCTTCTTTGTCTTGATTTTTAACCTTATGCCTCAAATTTATTTTCTGCTTTGACTTTTGACTGAATTACAGTGATGAAGATGCACCTGGTGGCACCCCTGTTATGCAGCAGCCTATACTGGTATGTCTTATGGAATTAAGAGTGGGGGTTTTTGAACTGTTATCTTGGGAAATAGAGAATGAATTAATCTGCTTGAAATCTGCGATTCATTTTTATAACCTGCTTCAATATTGAACTTCATATTTTCAATCTTTTGGAACAATGAGCATTCAAACAATTGCTTTTTGAAAATTAAGGGCTAGATCGGGGAAGCATTTTGGTTTGTATCTGTTTACTCCTTGTAGTCATTTGTGCCATTATTTTACATATTTTAGGGTTCATTGAATACATGCAGATGAGTTACCCTCGTTTACTCTTCTTTTGGCCTTTATCCGCCATAATCACAAATTCAATCTATTTCTACCATCTTCAGCTGTTCTTTCCAGACACAAAAGAATTTTCTTTTGTTGAACTAACTTTCCTTCTTTTTATATGTTTTCTTGAGGCCTATTGCTTCCAGCTATACAAATTTAGTTCACTTCAGCCAAGGTGTAGATCTCCTAGATTATCTGTAACTAATTGAGCTTTATCTGTATCATCTTTTCTTTTAGGATTTTTTTTTCCCTTTAAGTTCCACACATAACTATGCAACCTTTATGCACTCTTGCTGCATGGAATGTTTGCTGAAATTGATTTTGTTCTCTATGTGTTTAATTGGATGAATAATCTGCATTACCTGGAAGAGCAATTTCTGTAGGGTTCCTTTTAATACAGCATGATGCTATTTGTTTTCCTACAAGGACAATGTGCTATTTGTTATTTCTATATTTTCTTATTTAATATTTATTTGTTTATAATACTTTTCTTCCCAGCGGGACAAACCATTGAGACGTAAGCTAGGTCTAGATAATCGTTTAAAGGATGACCGAAACCGTAGGGAACGTGATAGTCGGCCAAATGGTGGTGAAAGATATGATAGGTCTGAAAATGCCCAATCAGGTGATCTCCAGCCTAGTGATGGTCCCGATGTAGGGAATCATGATGATCCAATGTTTGATACTTTTGCTGGACAAGGCATACATGTGCCTCCTTTTGCTTCAGATATAGCTCCTCCACCTGTGTTGATGCCAGTTCCTGGTGCAGGGTAGGTGGAAATTGTATGATGCTGTTTTTCATGATAACAATTGTTAGCTTGCCATTATTTAGGGTTTGTTAATGATCGCATGATGCTGTAATTGCAGTCCGCTTGGGCCATTTGTTCCAGCTCCACCTGAAGTTGCAATGCGGATGTTTAGAGAGCAGGGTGGTCCTCCCCCATTTGAAGGTGGTGGTAGGAATGGGAGGGCTGGTCCCCCATTAAGTGGACCAGCCCCAATCCTTCTGTCATCTGGCTTTCGACAGGATCCAAGGCGATTACGCAGGTAATTGTTTTGTGTCTCTACGTTTGATCTTTTCATATGGCAGGGATCTACCTTTCCATAGTCCACAGTGTCTTTGGTTTATTTATTGGGTTCCAGATTTGGTTGCTGAACCTGAGCAGGGTTCATCACCCAAAAGTTGGCCTGGTCTGGTTATATTTGAGCTGAGGTGTGGAACCAATTCATTGTGACACTTTACTTTCAATAGCAAGAAATTTAGGTTTAGATAATGATGATAATAACATCAAACGCCAGCACTTTCTGTGGAAGGTATTATGTCGAACTAGAGGTTGTTTGAGTTTGTGACATGGACTTTCTGTCGAAGGTATTATGTCAAATTAGAGGTGGTTTAAGTTTGTGCTTGTTTTTGATTATTCATCTATTTAATAATTTATTCCCCCGATTTTTATATGATAAATAGTAAATTATATGCAGTTATCAAGACCTTGATGTACCAGAAGATGAAGTCACAGTTATTGACTACAGGAGTTTGTAACTGTCACTAATTTTATACGTCCAGTGAAGACGAGAATGAGTGCAAAGTCAACTACTACTGTTTCTTAACGCACTGCAACATGAAGACAATCACCTTGTATGTCCATTTAAGGTTTGAACTGCTTGTTGGATCTTCACTGTGCTAATGTTTGCTCTACCTGCTCCATTACTGCTGCAGATAATCTTTTAGTGAGACAAAAGTGGTTCTGATATTCTTTCAAGTCCCCACTCACCTGAATATCCCAAGAGATGTTTTGTTTTCTCTCTTGGTGACGGGAAATTCAACGCTCAACATTTGTATCTGTAAGAAGGGTATCTTTCCGAACAGAGCTCAGGTAGCTTTCTATTTGTTTTCAGAAACAAACCTAGTAGTTGCGTCGGTCTAGTGTACTTAATTTGGTAATAAGAGTTGAAGCTTTGTAGAGAGTACCGAGTCCTGAACTAAGCTGATTAAATTTGGTTTTGTGGTGTATTTTTTAGTGTAGTTTACTAACAGGCAGTAAATCGTATTCTTATCTTTCCCTATTTAATATCAAGCCATTTATCTCAACTATGTGATCATGTTCAGACAATTTTGATCTCTAATTCCGTGCTTTACTCTATTCACAATCAATCAGTCAGGTATTGTTCCTCACCTTTCAAGACAGGATTCTGATCGACTAATGCAACATTTATGTAAACCTCCATTACCACAATCGAAGCCACCTGGCGCAAAGTTGCATGGACTAGCGCATTCCAATGCTTTTCATGAAAGATCACTTTTCCAAGTGACCTATACCATTAACATAGTTTTCTAGATAATAATGCAAAGTTGTTTTAATCAAAGTTGCTAGATAGCTACCACATAAATCCGAGTGATTGAATCCAATTCTCTCATCTTCCATCCCTAGGTCTAGCTGCGTTCCCTTGGGACAAAATGGAAAAGAAGAAGTGAGGCACTACTAGTTGTTCAAAGTAGGTCACTATGCAAAATAAGGCAAATTAGATACACTTCCAAGTGTTAACGAAATTTCAATCCAGCGGAAAGGCCTTTCCAGAGAACCTTTCAAAGAATTAGTAACTTATGAATAATATGACGAGCTAGCTAGGGCTTCAAATTCAGAACATCCTGCGCAATGATTTAAACTTGCAATCTTCAGAATAGTGACAACATATATCACAAGTTGTCACCATATACAGCAAAATTCTATGAACTCTTGGTTTCTTTAAATATCTTTTTACATCTTCCCGGTTGGTTCTCGGGCATGTTCTAAAGCACGTGATCATGTGCTTGGAAATATTCGGCAGCGGGTAAGCATATCCTAACATATATTCAACAATAATATACATTAGAATAACATACAAAATAAATGCGGAAGAAAAATGAAATACCTCCTGCCATTAATGTTCATACTTGAAGAGCCGCATTTTTTGAATTCTTCTAAGCTCTCAATTCTCAAGATGGTTTAGGCTTTTAGAAGAGAAAAGAAGCTTAGGGGACCCCAAAAAATATGCAAGAATGCTTATATGAATGTGCTCCATCAAGCACTCCAAGAGTTACCATAAAATCAGGAATTGAATACTCATTAACTACATAACGTTTGGATTATTACTATAAGGAATATGAACAGTTCTCACATGAGGAAGGTAAGGGGAAAAAATAGAAAAATAGAAAGCAAGTAAGGCAAAGTAGAAGCACGACCTTGTATATAACAAGAGGTGTAGAAAACAAGCCTACTTTTGTCCATAGTGGATAGACTGTTGCATCTTTAAGTCCTAATTGCGAAATCACGCGAGCATTGAAAATCCTTGACCAATATTTGACACTCGGGATGACGAAACAAGGTAAAAACTTTCTAGTAGGCAAGAAAAACAGACATTGACGATGAGTTCGCATGCATTGGTGCACATTGGCAAAAAAATATTTAAACTCTAAAAGATAAAGATAGTAGAGTTTTTTGTAGATATGGATGTATCTTTATTAATTAAATATAATCTCTCATCTTATTAGTCGTGATGTAGATAAATCCTATAAGATAAAGTCCTATTTGGATGGGGATGTCACCCTATTGGTTAATGTGATGTAATCTGATAAGGATAAATATGATTTAGTTAGTTCAATTCAATTAAAATTCTCAATTGTAAAGCCAGAATTGTCTATAAATAGCTTATTTGATCCTTGCTCTAGAGGAAGAGATAGAGAGGAAGGAAACACATTGAGAGAGGGCATTCTTTTGTATACTTTTGGAGAAGCAGTAAAGGTTGTTTTTTACCGTAGGTTTTGTGTATTTATTGTTGCCTATAAAAATTTAATGTTTTCGTAGTATTCTTATTTCAGTGTAAGAGTTAAAGACTAAGGCATTCGAAAATAAGGTTTTGTTGGTCAACAATCACGTAGAAAGGCTGAGTCTTGCTTAATAAGTGAGGTTGCCTACAAAGGAGTAGGCATAACTTTGGTATAAGTTCGATGTCTAGGAAAAACTTTTATAACAACCGAAATTAGAGCCACATTTTGATATGACAGGAGGCAACAATGTGATAGAACGTGTCGACATAATGGAGAGACTCATAGAGCTAATTCCTTAAGGGGAGGAAAATGTCACTTTCTACTCATCTCAGTTCGAGATTTCAAAGGCACAAATCCAACAATTGCAGCAACAAATAGAGGATTTGATGAGGGCAGAAGAGGATTCCAGATTGGAGATCATGATCTTAATGTGCGATGTTGCAAGGTAGGATGTTGGGTGTGCCGAAAGCACTTTGGTGAGAGCCCTAAATTTTTGATGGCAAGCCAAGTGTTATGGAGCTTGAAAATTTCTTGTAGGATATGGAGTAATACTTTGCAGCAACAAAGGTGTCCCATTCGGAGAAGGTGTCAATTACAACTATATATATGGTGGAAGATGGAAAGTTGTGGTTGAGAGTGAGAACTTCCAATAACATCCCATTGACACTTGGTAGAAAATGAAGAAAAAACTAATAAACCAATTCCTCCCTAACAATAATTCATGGCTCATGAGGGAAGTTTTGACTACTTTCTTCTTGTCGTCTGCACATGGGAGGCAATCCCATATCGGGACATATATGTTTTGAATTGCATCTCATGCGATCCCCTGTAAATGTTTATGTTATTAAGCTTATATGACAAAATAATACTTTTAAGAATGAAGCCAAAACTTCTTTTGCCGGGCTTCCTTTTTTTTGGATGCATTAACATGCTCCAACGTCCTTTTGATGCTTCATTTTTTCATTGAATGTAGATGTAGGTGCAATGGTAGTACCAAATGGTATGGAGTGAATATAATCTTCTACAAAGAATACTTCAGTTCCTTTTTCCCTTACCTCACTTATAGCTTAAATTTGTCAAATTTAAATCCAAAATTTTTCTCAATCCTAGGTGCAGACCATATATTTAGAAATTTAGACTACATCAAAATTTACCAGTTGTATATGTTGTTCCTTGTTTAGAGAAACCTTAGAAGGTTTTGTATTTGTATCATACTCAATTTTTAACACTTCATCATAGGATTTTGGTTCACCAAAAATTGAATATTTGATTTACATTCCTAATATCTCTCTATCTCTATTTAAATTGAAGGAAAACTATGCTTCTTATAACACATATCAATAGTATGTCTTATTAAGCGACAATGAATACACATTAACTTTTTGCCTTCTTTATCCCAAAACCTTCCTCTACCTCTAAAAGGTTAGTACCCTCTCACTCTTTGCCTGCTATAATTTCCTCTCATCATATTATTTTCTTCTCTAAATTTTGTTCTTAACTCATTGTTAATAAGTTGTCTTTAATA
The DNA here is from genome assembly GCA_027576715.1 of Erythroxylum flavicans. Lineage (NCBI taxonomy): Eukaryota > Viridiplantae > Streptophyta > Magnoliopsida > Malpighiales > Erythroxylaceae > Erythroxylum > Erythroxylum flavicans. The sequence continues at coordinate 5,266,566 of JANZXP010000195.1, read as the reverse complement.
CTGAATAACTATAGTAAATATTTTAACTTTATAATTGACCATTTATTAAAGAGACTTATTACTATGATACCTTAGTGGAGCTAATTTATAGTCATTGAGTTTTTATTTTTTAATTTGTATAATTTATTACCTGGCCTGTTGACTTCAGGCCAAGCTTGATCTCAATTGCCAAGCCTAAGAACAAGGTCCATAAATGAACGAGAATATGAAGAAACAAAGTTCAGATATGAATGCAAATTTGGATGAACACGATGCACATATGGATGAGAATATGGAAGAACAAGGTTCACATTTTCAATCAAACTTCTATTTAGATGTTCCAGATGACCATTATCTAGTTGAAATTGAATCAACAAATTGTGGTGATGTTATTAGTGCTGTTGAATATCCTAATGAAGAGGAGCCAATTGAAGCTTTGCATAAACCTAGTTTAAATCTCAGGGATAATCCTACAGATATTGCACATGAGTGGAAATTGATAATGGAATTCAAAACTGCAAAAGAATTTAAAGATGTTGCTGCTAATTATTTAGTACATATTGGATACAATATTAGGTTCAAAAAGTGAGAGTAATCAAATTAGGTTTGTATGTACTAATAGATGCTCATAATTTTTGTATGTTGAATTTGATAAGAAAGAGAGACGTTTCAAATTAAAACTTATAACCGTAATCACACTTGTTTCGCAACAAACAAACTAAAATTGCTTTATGCCAAATTCTTAATTGGACACTTTAAAGATAGAATTTTGGAGAATTTTAGTATTTGTACCAAAAAATAGTTGAAGAATGTAAAAAAAAGCTCAATATTTTTATTAATTCAAGCATACGTAGAAGAACAAAGAAGAAACTGAGAAAACAAAGAGCAACATATTATATTAATGAATATGTAAACTTACAAGGTTATGTACATAAGTTGAAGATAAGCAATTCTGGATCAACAATTGAGATACCATTATCAATAAATTAAGAGAGTTCATTGCTACAGGTAGTGATAAATGAAAATTTCATTAACGTATTAATACTTCCTACTTCATTATGTTATGTTATACATTATATTAGTACTTCTTTATATTTTATTGCAATTCAAAAGATTATACATTTGTTTTAATGCCATGAAAAGAGGGCAAAAGCATTTAAGACCAATTTTTTAAATTGATAGATGCTTCTTAAAGACAAAATTCCAAGGCTAATTGTTATGCGCAATTGGTATGGATGGCAATGGAAGAATGTATCCATTAGTCTGATTAATTGTAAAGATAGAAAACACAGATTCAGGGACTTGCTTCATAAATTTGTTAGCATTTGATTTGGAATTGGAAGATAGTAAAGGGATTACGATCATATCTAATATGCAGAAGGTATGCTAATATAACTACAATTGAAATCATTATAAAAAATATTAATTAATATCTTTTCAATTTGATTTTGGGATTAGTTAGGGCTGTAGAGAAGACTTTGCTTAATATAGATCACTGAATGTGTTTCAGACATATATATCACAATTGACATGGCAACTAGAAGGGAAAAGATCTAAAAAAATAGTTCTGAAATTTCACATAGTCAACCTATGTTGAAGATTTCAATGAGCAGCTAAAGAGGCTTAACAAAATAAGCTCTTAATGTGCTTTAGTGTTACTTGAATATCCTAAAGAGAGGTAGGTAAGATGTTACCAATCCTTTGAAACTAAATGTCCGATAGTTGATAACAATATGAATGAAACCTTTAATGAGTAGATCCTACCAGTAATGGACAGGCCAATGATTAGCATGCTTAAGACAATTAAAATAATGGTGATGAAGAGACATGCAAATAGGAGATATTTTGTAATTGGGTGGAAGTCAAATATTGCACCAAATATAATGAAGAAGTTGGAGAAGAACAAAAAAGAAGCAACGCGAAGGAGAATTTTATGGAATGAGATTATACTTATGAATTTTCAAAATGGGAAGCATATTGTGAGAATTGGTGGACAATAAACATTTAGTTGTCAAACATGAGACCTATATAGATACCCATGCAAACATGCGATTAGGGCAATTCATCACTCAAAAGAAAGGGTTTAGACATTCGTAGATTCATGCTATAGGACGAGTCAGTTCATGAGTTTGTATGGACATATATTACAACCAATTAAAGGTAAATTTTCTAGCCTTTAATTGATGTAGAGGTGATACAAACTCTAATTAAAAGAGTTATGCTCGGTAGACTCCAAATTGCAATAAGAAAACAACAAAATGAACCAAAGAAAATAAAAATTGAAACAAATTGTCTCATAAAGAATAAGTGCAAAAATGTGGTAAGTTTGGCCATATCTCCATAAAATGCAACAAGGATAGCTCAACTCAACACACTAAGGCTTCTTTACAGATGTGTGCACCTTATTTCAATCATATGAATACGATTTTATAAACACACACTAACTAATATCATTATCTTAATCAGGTTAAAACAAAGGCAACTTCACAAGTATAAACTTTTCATTTTTATATTAAAAATTATTAGCTTTAATAATTGACAAAGTTATTTTCATTACAAAAATAATTAAGCAACACAAGAAAGCAATATTGTAAAAAATTTATTCTTTATCAATTTGTCTTATTTTAAATAATTATCAAGTGTGTTTGTAATATTTTATTTTCAATTTTCTAAATTGGTACATTTAGACATCTAAATAAAAAAAAGTTTGGAGATATTGATCCACACACATTCCAATTATCATTTGAATCAAGAGGTTTACAGGTCAGAGGACGTTGTAGTATTATTTTACACAATTACAAACTGAAGCAATCAAAAAGAGAACATCATTGACACATCATCGCAACCTGAACTTTCGCAGTCAAACACATCCATAATTTTTTAATGTACTTGACTGCGAAAGTTTAAGTTGTGATGATTATGTCAATGACATTTTCATTTTGATTGCTTCATCTTGTAATTATTATGAAGTAATACCAAAACATCACTTGAATCGTAAACCCCTTTGTTCAAATGATAATTAGAATATTTATAGGTCAACATCTTCAAACTTTTTTTTTATTGACATGTCCAGATGTACCAACCTATCAAATTGAAGATAAAATATTAGAAACACACTTGATAATTATTTCAACTAAAAAAAATTGATAAAGAATACATTCCTTACAATATTGCTTTGTTAACTCGATAAAGCATTATCATCAAACAAATTTGCATCGTCTTACTATACTTTTAATAAAAACAACTTTGTCAGTCATTAAAATCAATAATAATTAATAAAAAACTAAAAAGTTGTATACCTGTGAAGTTGTTTGTAGTCTAACCTGATTAAAAGAATGATAAAAATTCGTTACTGTATGTTTATAAAACTTTATTCATATGATCCAAGTAAGGTGTACACACCTGTGAAGAAGTTTGTATGTTTTGAGTTGAGATGTCTTTGCTGTATTTTCTAGAGTTATGACCGAAATTACCACTTTATAGCATTTCTGTACTTATCCTTTCTGAAACAATTTGTTTGGATTTACTATTTTCTTTGGCTCATTTTGTTGTTTCCTTCTTGCAATTTTGGGTAGACCAAATATAGCATTTTTAGGTGGAGGATGTATCACCTGTACGTCACTTAAAGGCCAAAAAGTTTCATCTCTAATTGCTTGTAATACGTGTTCATACAAACTCATGAATCGACCCTTCATATAGCATGAATCTACAAATATCTCCACTATTTCTTTTGAGTGACAGATTGCGCTAATCACATGTTTGCATCGGTATCCATATAGGCCCCATTCTTAAAAACTACATGTTTGTTGTCTACCAATCATCACAGTATGGTTCCTATTTTAAAATTTCATAAGCATTATCTCATTCTATACAATTCTCCACCATGTTGCTTCTTTTTTGTTCTTCTTCAATATCTGAGTTCTACCCAACTACAAAATGTCTCATATCTGCATACCTCTTCATCACCATTATTCTAATTGTCTCAAACAAGCTAATCATTGACCTATCCTTTGTTGGTTAGATCTACCTATTAAAGGTTTCATTCATATTGTTGTCAACTATCAGATATTTAGTTTTAAAGGATTGGTAACATCTTGCCACCTCTTTTTAGGATATTCAAGCAATGTTAAAGCACTTCCAAAGCTTATTTTGTCAAGCCTCTTCAATTTCTTGTTGAAATCTTCAACATATGTTGACTATGTACAATTCCAAAGCTGCTTTCTTAGGCCCTTTCCTTTTTAGTTGCCATGTCAATTGTGATATATATGTATGGCACACATTCAGTGAGCTGCATTTGGAAAAGTCTCCTCTATAGCCCCGACTAATCCCTAAATCAAACTAAAAAGATATTAGTTAATATTTCATATAATGATTTCAATTGTAAGTATATTAACATGAACATACCTTTTATATATCAAATATGACTGTAAGTCGTTCACCATCTTCCAATTCCAAATCGGATACTAACAAATTCATGAACCAAATTCATCAATTTGTGTTTTCTCCCACTATATTTGCCTAGGCCAATGGACACATTTCTCCATCACCATCCTTACCAACTGCGTTTAACAATTAGCCTTAGAATTATGTCTTTTAGAAGCATCCATCAAGACCAAAAATTGGTCTTAAATGCTTCCATCCTCTTTTCATGGCATTAAAATAAATGTATTATCTTTCGAGCTACAACAAAATTTAAAGAAGTATTAATATAATGTATAACATAATATAATAAAGTAGAAAATATTAATACATTAATGATATTTTCATTTATTATTACCTGTGGCAATGAAGTCTCTTGATTTCTCGATATTTATGACTTTACTGTTGATCTAGGATTGTTTATTTTCAACTTATGTATATAACCTTACAACTTTGCATATTTATTAATATAATATGTTACTCTCTCTTATCTCAATTCCTTTTTTGTGCTTCTACATAAGTTTGAATTAACAAAATTATTAGGTTTTTCTTTGCATTTTTCAACCATTTTTTTGGTTGGGATATTAAGCTTCTCTGGAATTCTATCATTGAAATGTCTTATCAAGAATTTAGAAGAAATCAATTTTAGTTTGTTTGATGTGAAACAACTATAAACATGGTTATATTTTTTAACTTTGAAATATCTCTCGTTCTTATCATATCCAACATATAAAACCCATGAGCATCCATCAATATACATTGACCCTAATTCAATTACTCTTACACTTTTTTTAACCAAACATTGTATCTGGTATGTACTGCATAATTAACAATACCATCTTTAAATTATTTCTCAGTTTCACACTCCATTCTCAATCTCCATTTATATGCTACATTTGCAAGATTATCCCTAACATTTGAATTGGGTATACGCAAAGCTTCACCTGCCTCCTCTCCACTAGGAAATTTGTTAGTACTAATAACACTATCACAATATATTGATTCAATTCAACTGGATGATGGCCATCTAAAATGTTTACATAAAAGTCTGGTTGAAAATGTGAACCCTGTTCCTTCATATTTTCATCCATATGTGCACCTTATTCTTCCAATTTTTCATTCATATATTGACCTTGTTCCACCAATTTTCATTCACATATGTACCATATTTCTCCACATTCCCATACGCACCTAGTTACTCCATATTTACACCCTATTCATCATCATCATGGTCCTCTCCTATAATTATATGTAATATGTTAGGAGCATGGACACGTCTATCTAACTGAAGAGTTACATATCATCAACAATCCCATATATTTGTATAAGGTTTACTAGCTTAATACAACTCTGGTTTAACTTTATAACTCTCAGTGACTCTTTAAAGATGAAATAAGGTACTTTATAATATGCCTTATCAATTTGATTATACCCTAAATCCTTCTCCTATCTCACATATTTGTCTATTACTAACATAGTCAATGTCAACATTCTCAAATGTAGTAATATCCCCACCAACATATCTAAATTCAGGCTCTAACGTGAAATATCCGCCATAAAAAGTCTTCTACTTCCATGTCGAGCCATTAAAACCTATAACCGTTAAAAAAAATTTCATCCACATTAAATACCCGAGCATAAAAAGATATTCATACGTAAATTCAAATCATAGAGAGTAAAACACAATGTTTAAGAAACAATTCACAAGTTTGGCTTAGATAAATTCTAAACAATGATTCAATTTGTAGATTAAAAAAAGATCAATTTGACTTTAATACTAGTGAGTAGAACAAAGACTATATCTAAACCTTAACCTACTAATTTAGATTATTTATAACAAAGACTAAACATAACAAAATTTGATTATGTAGAACAAAGATTATATCTAAACCTTAATATACTAATTTTGATTGTGTTGAACAAAGACTATCTAGAACAATATTTGATCATGTAGAAACTTAATAAATCATTTCTAAGTTAAAAAAAACTTGAGAAATCATTAATCCTTAATATAAAAATTGAGTAAAGGTTCCTTTTTAAATTACAAAATCTCAATAAAACATTAGTCCACAACTTGCCCACCTCATCATGCTTCAATATTCATAATGATCATCGTTGGCAATAGAGAAGCATAAAAAAGTTTAAGGTTTACGTCAAGAACACTCATCGAATCTAAAAAGCCAAAGTAAATACACTTCTTAATAATATTATTCCCAATGTAAGAAATAAATATAACTCTCATCCACTCTCATCCATAACAAAGCCATCTTTTTATATATTGAGTGACCTAATTTCCCATCTAATATTAAAAATGAGTTTAGCTAAAGAAACAAATTTTTATGGGGTTAGAACTTGGAGACACAAATAACCTTGTAAATTTAACATATTCCACAGCTCATATTAAGAGAGGGAGATAAGTTGGTAAAGGATTCAGTTAAAATATCTTATTCCTAGAAAACAAACTGATATGTGTTTAATTGTTGATACATTTAATCATTTAACTTAGCGATTAATGATATGAAAATGCTTAAGATACTCACTTTAATTCATATATGATTTTAGGTACGACTTGGAAGCAAAGAAATTAAAGTGAGTCGATAACACTGCATTTGGGCCATTTTTCGAAGATTAATTTTCACTTGATTTCATGGAGCAAGAAGAAGAAAATTAAAAGGAGAGGAAAAAAGGGAATGCTAATTTAATGGAGTGATGGCTAGATGATGAAATGAGGAGCAAGGAGCCAAAACGATGTGCAGCAGAGGTGGAGAAACAAGGAGAATAAAACGTAGCGTATAAGGCAGAACAGCAGAAACACAAATAGCGTCCGCAGACCACGTCTATGTTTCATGGCTAAAGGATAGAGGAGGGAATCTGCGAGGGTTAAAGTGCGATGAATAGTATGCGTGGACAAAAAAAATTGAGTTAAATTGTCACATCGAGCTAAGAGAGGTAGGCGGCAGAAACAAAAGAAGAGACAAAATAATGGTGTGAAAGAGAGAAGAGTGGACGTGATTAGTAAGGGTGGAACTTAAACTTAATTTGTCACATCAATGAACAGTGAGAGAAGAGAGCATTAACATGAGAAGAGAAGAAGAGAGTTGCGGCAATGAATAGCCGAAGGGGTTTCGGCGAAGGTTATCAGTGTAGGGGCAAAAGCATTTTTCTTGGGATAGACACATGGAAAGATAAGATCCCGACGCCGGTTCGGAGGTGACATCGATGCCGATGACCTAGATTAAGCATTTTTTTATTATTTTATTGTTTCTTTCTCTTATTAGAAATTGATTATGTTATCATGTGTGGAATGATTGGGTATTGAATGATGATGAGTTTAATGCTCTATTAAATCGTTTTTCATGAAAACTCATTGCTAGAATTGAATGCAATAATAATCGTTGTATTCCGGATTCATGTGTAGCAACTAATAATTCCAAATCATTAGAAATAACATAACATAGGTTAAACAATCAGAGCTTGTGTGATTATTGCATTGCCTAGATTGGTCTATTTTTCTGATTTATAATGTGGTTGTCCAGATAAACTTAGAAAGCTTATTCTAGGTTTCTCGATAGCTATGGTTAATTAACGGGCACTTGATAATTAACTAGGATATAAGGAAAAATTGAGATTAACATAATTAGTTGTTAATCTACGACCGATAATTGCTAAGAGATAAAAGAACAACAAATCAATAAATTATGCTTAATTAGAATGTAGGCCTAGATTGAGTCAAAGAACCAGATCCTTACCAAATTCTCTAATTTTATTATTTTTCGCATGTTTTCTTTAATTTGTTTTCATTAGGATTATTATATTTTATTTTCTTATTAAATCCAAAACTCCCTTTTACCTAAACATCAATTAATTCCATTTCATAAGCTAACCAAATACTCCCTGTAGAATCAACCTAAACTCTTCACTACTACAATAGTAATCTAGTTATTTTATTTTGATTAGTGTTACAATGGGCCGATCACAAGCCAAAAATCTCCATAATGTGTGTGGATCCCTACAAGGAGAAAGTTTAAATGTGGAGATTACTGGGAACTTATACAGACCAATCCTAATGAAGAAGAGTTAAACCTGAAATCTAAAGTTTCAATTGCTTATGCTAGCCTATTAATAGAGAATGATATAAGTGAGGTAAGGAATAAAACTCCAAGCCCCATGATATTATTCAAGAATTATATTCTTTTATCCCTGAGATAAATAGGGAGAAAATTTAGGAAGACACTCAGCATATTAACTCAATCTTGGAATTTATAGTAAGGGGATAAAGGAACTAAAGTAGTCTTAGTAGAAGATAGAACTCACTCCACACCACCTGGTATTACCTGTGCACCTACATGCACATTCAACAAAAAAAATGTAGCAACAAAAGGATGTTTGAGTAGGTTAATGGATAAAAAAAAAGAAAAGTGCAATAGCAAAGACATCTTTTGTTTTGGCTTCATTCTTAAAAGTGTTATTTTATCATATACATAAGCCTAATAACATAAACATTTAGATGGGGCCATATGAGAGGCAAGCCAAAACACATATGTCCCCACATAGGATTGCCTTCCATATGCAACCCACAAGAAGAAAAGCAACCAAAAGACACAAAAAAATCTAATAAACAAATGTAGATTGTTCAGTATATGCAATTTGGATAGAAAGAAATCAAAGATTGTTCAACAAGATCAAAACTAATAAACATGCTTTTGCACATAGATACAATACTAGATTAAAGAAACCTTTGTAGCTCACCAAGTAGCTAAAAAGATCAGCATTCATCTCAACAGAAGATGGAATCTTTAATTTATAAGTCTTTACCCAAGGATAATAGATAGAAAATTGATGCATTCTTACTATACTTGCTTGGCACAACCTTGTAATGTCTCCTTTTAATGCCTTTTATAGATTATTAATGAATTTTTTAACTTTAAAAAAAAGTCAATATGATCATTGAACCAACCAAAAGAAGATATAATTTTAAAGTAGGAAAAATCACGTACACAAGAAAATTCACGCAAACACAAATAAGGAGCAATAACAAATACACTTGAAGAAATAACAACAAACATATGAATAAATGAAGCATCCAAAAACAAATACAAATAGGCGGACACGAATAAGAAATAATAAAAAAGACATGAAAGTAGCCAAAAGAAGATACAAAATTGAAACAACTCTTACCACAGTAAACTCAAAATGCTATAAAATTGAAGATGATGGAGACTTCGACTGTGATCAGCAACAGACAAACGTTGTAAACTTCAAGATGGTGACGACTTCACCAGTGACCAACAATGAATGTCGCAAGATGATTGGTGATGGTAAGGAAGGACAATATTGATAGTAAAGATTGATATTTTTTAACAGCTTCTTCACAACATACGCTTCTATTAAGGATTTATGTTTCGCTTGTATTAGTAGGTTAGGTTAATTAATTAATTTAGTTACTAAATTTAATTAGTTAAATTAATAGGTTAATTGGTTAAGTTAATTTGTTAGGTTAATAAAATTTAGGGTTTTATTATATGTTAATTTAATTTATTAAGTTAAAAATTAGAATTATTTAATTGTGTCCCACATTTTTAAATATCTATTTGATTTAAAATTTTAAATTTAAGCATATGAGTCTCACACTATTATGTCAAATACATATAGCTATGTGGGACTCACATCAACATTAAAATATTATAAATAATGTTAAGTCATTGCTGACCTGATAAAAAACTGTCAATAACTTGCAACCTTTTTTCTTCGTAATAGCAACTATTTTCCCCACCATCTGTAAGGCACTTATCTCAACATTATATGTCTCTCTATTGCCCCCTCTGCATATCTACTAGCTTCATGAAATAGATTATTATACCGCAATATAAGGGACTTCTGGCCATACAATTCACTACCATGTTCTTCTACTCCTATACTAGTTTTTGCATTCCTAGTCCATCTTTTGAGGATATAATGAGATGGCAAGTTAAAAACATTTTGCAATAGTGAAGACTATTAAAACATGTCCACACAAAATGCCTGATTGCTTAAAACATTTGACAACTACAGTTTCCCCTCACTTCTGGATAGTTTAAAGTCACAATATATGCCTTGTAATCATCCTCAAATTTTGCTACCCTAAATTTAACATCCCACCCTTGCAAGACACGTACTCGACATCCTGAGTGATGCCTAAGTGTGTATCCCGCAAAGGTGGCATGCTAGAATAGTCAGTCAATCAAATTCAATACAGAAAATTCTTTTTCTTTTAAAACAATGCACGCTTATTACGAAAAATCAATAAATAAATCGGGCTCACTTTTATTCATAAATATTTTCAAACACAATGTCACAACCATTACAATACGGAATCATTTACATACACATTGCAAAATACTTGTGAATACATATTTTGATACAAAAATAAGAAAACAATAATGCAGACACGAACTGATCCCAACCTCTATCTTTTACGTGGGTGCAGTGGCTATAACCCAACCTGTAAGGCCCTAAATTGTACCCTAGTTGGAATGTTTCATTGAACATGTTTTCCATATGACTTAATTATATTTTTAAAGAATCATACTTGGAGAATTGGAATTAAATTGGCATCATAGAGATTAAAGGTATTAATGTTGAGCCCAAGGTCTCAGAAAATATGTTATGAATACTTTACATAAGGTTTAGGTGAAGATTTAGTGATAAAAAGGCTTGAAAGTACTTAAAACT
>JANZXP010000195.1:5233522-5244450 GCA_027576715.1 Erythroxylum flavicans | reverse complement strand
TGCACATATCACTGTTCACGAATGCATGAGCATGAGATGTGTTTTCCTAATTTCTCTGATTTACCTCACTTGGACCCGTTTCTCTGGTTCGACCCGTTCTATAGAAACGGGATGTTACAACTATAGCGCATAGTGAGACAATTAGAGTAATTGCAAAATATTTTCAACATTTGACCTGGACAATTTCGAAGTATATTGGCCTCGTTTGGTGACAACCAATCAGCTATTTTTTTAGCTAATTGGTTGTCTTCAACTATTTGACTCTTTAAACAGCTACGAAAGCTGTTTGGAGACTAGCAGATCCAACGGCTGATTTATGATAAACAGCCAAAAATGAAAACGCTCTTATATAGGAGCATTTCATCAATCAAATATATATATATATATATTACTATCAAAAGTCAATTGTACTCTTTAATTAAGGTTCCTAGATACTTACGTTTTAGGAACGATGTTTGTTCTTATAATTGTTTTATGCAGTTATATATTAGAAATAAAATGTTGACCTTAAACGAAAATGAAAATAAAAAAAGTTGCATAACTTTTTCATAGATGATGAAACAGTACACGTGAACATGACTTCTTAAAATCTAAATTCTTATAAGAATATTCAACAAAATATTAAGTTATATAATATTCATACCCTTATAATTTTTTTAAAGTCATGTCCTCATAAGTCATTTTACACATAAACAGATAATACTAAACAACTAATTTTGCCAACATATCTCTAACAAACAACTAATGCAATTCGTTGGTCAAATCAGCTGATAGAATCAGCTATCAACTAACAACTGATAGAATCAGTTATCAGCTAATGCAATTAATTGATTGCCAAGCAGGGCTATTGTCTTGCAAAAAAAAAAGTCACCACTATACCATCCCTTACCAATACACCTTTGAGATTCAACATAATTTAAAATACTTTTTATATTTTCATATACATTAATATATTTAATTACTTTTTTCATTATGTCCTTATGATTAATAATTATTTTAATAGTGTAGTTTTATTTTTTAAGGTTGTACATGAACAATAGATAGTAGACATATTGATGCACATATACCAACTAATGAGCAAATATCATGTAGGGGTAAAAGAACTTATCTAATATAAAATATTATATGTTGTTGCTTATTTGATATGTATCTCGCATATGCAATGACTGGATGAGAAGATATTGCAAATAACTCTCGAGTTTTTTTAGAAACAATAATAAATCCAACGAGCCGATTTCTTATGCGTTCATAAGGTATTACATTATTTTAAATGAACACAGTAATTATGATTAACTTTTACTAATTTTTTGTTAATATTATGTTATTTTAATTATTATGTAAGTTCCATTTAGTTCATTCGAGTTACACTGACATGCTTGAATTTCTTTCACCATATAGAAATCATATATATCATTTATAAGATTATAAAGAAAGATGAAGTATTCTTTGTTAACTACAAGTATTCTTTGTCAAAAAATATTATTGAAAAATATTTTGACGTTCTAAAAGAAGATTCCTTATACTTTCAAATATGTTGAGTCATAAAATAAAAAAGAAAAATAAAACATTATTGCTTATTGCGTTATATATAATTATATTATCATGCATGGCAAAGTGACGAATTATTTGACAATTATATTTAAAATGAACTGTAAATTAGGGAAAGTGAAAATAAAGATTTAAATTCTCATTTAAAGGATAATATCACCTCAACACAACTTCGAATATATCTTAAAAGCAAGATAAGATTGCTAGACAAATATGAAATTAACATATTAATGCTAGTTGATTTATCTTTCTTTTTGTATTTTAAAATGGGCAAAAATAGGAATCAGGCCAGAGGATAGGCAACTCATCCAATACGAACAACAATTCCCAAAAGCGAGCTTATAAGGCCCAGAAACGGTCGGGGCAGCTACATGGGGCGGTCAGAATGTCAGATGCCTTTGTTTAGTTGGAAGATAAGAGTCTCAAGAAGAATCTACACTAACATATAATAAATATAACCGGTACAGTAGACAACTACCAACAGAAGACCAACCGCAAATAATTAGAACTACCACTGGTGTTAGATTAATTAGTTCTGCTGAATGCATTTTGCAGCTAAAGAATTAAGTGTTAAACTTCAAGATTAGTCATCTGAGATTTCATCACCATGTACACCATTACTCGTATCTCGATTAACAACAGATTTGCTTTTTGTTTTTGACATTTTAACCGAAGATTTTAATGGTTTCTTCACTTTCTCTGCTTGCAACTCCAACCCCTTCTGCAACTCCAACCCTTTTTCCGATGGTTTCCGTTTTCTCTTCAAGCGTGTGCCCCCGGTGTCATCTACAGGCACATCCATGGCGAGATCAGAGTCAGTGATACCCTTTAAACAAACAACTAGCAGACAGGGAAAGCTACTTTAAAGTACGAACACAAACACGTGCAGTTAGCAAATACAGATATATGGATGCAAAAGGCTAACTGGTAATGCACTAACTCAGAAAAGAAGCATCTCTGATCAAAGTTTGATTCAATGTGATCTGGGATCAATTTAATGCAATTCAATTGGTTCTATAATCTATCTACTTACTCCTGTTTAATATGATTAATTCCCGACTTTTCTTCTTAATTTCTCTCTAATTTGGTTTTGCACATTAGCTTACAGATTATTTTGATACTTTCATGAAGATACTAACGATCAACTGATGCAATGATGGTAGGGTCAGATCGGGATTGACTTTGGCAGTGACTTGGAGGAGATACTGGATATGTTTTGAACTTTTGATAACAAGAATTTGCAGATTGACCATTTTAAACAAGAAGCCAATTCACTTTCAAACCTCTAAAGAAAAGAACGCATTACATACCTTCAAGTGGACTCAATTCGTGGTTTGTTGCTTGTCCATTCTGTGCAGCCTCTTCTGACAGAGGTGATCCAGAATGATTAGAGTCCATCAACTTCGAAAAACTTCCCCCATACTTCTCTTGCTGGTCAGGAGCATCAGGAGAAGGAATGGCAGGCAAGAAACACAGCTCTTCCTGTGACATATCTGACTCACTGAAAGCATTTTCCTCAATGGTAAGGATGTCTACTTCATCATCTTGATTAACATCAGATTCTTTGACCTGCAAGGTATATTTACAAATTTGAAACATGAAGTGATTCGTAGGCATCTTTTAATAATTGATTATCTTTTATATTGATATCTTGACCTGCCAGATATGTGTAATAAATTGCACAATAAGTATCTACTCATACGTATTGAGGATATGCATTCCAAAACTAGTCAATTACATGTTTACCTTATCAGTTTCGGGTATCAAATCAAATTCATCTTCCCGTTCCACATACTCTTCATTTTCCTCCAACTCCTTGAAGTCTGGTGCAAAGGCACTCCAGTTCTCAGTATAATCCTTGGCCCAAATGTAAACCAACCCTGTTAAGGAAACAGATACGACAATAGGGTGAACAGGATGCCATGCTAAATCAATCAACGCTTCTTTTGGACCTTCAAGAATTTTCACAAGATGCCCAACTCTGTCCCATATGTAGATCTTATGCTCTCCTTTACTCGCAGAACCACCGACCACCCACTCCCCGTCACCACTGAAGCAAGGTGCTTTCCAGTGAACCTTTGTTATGGAATCTTGAAACTCCTGGAAAAGTGCCAAGCACTTTGCTCCAACAGCTTTCATTTTCTCAACACCGTCAAGCTCATTGACGTTGTTCTTTAGATCCTCTAGGACAGAAAGCCCACCTTTTAGAGGTAGAAGATTTTCATAAATCCTGATTGTCCGGTCATTTGAATTTGTGAGAAGATATTGTCCATCTCGACTAAACACTATGTTTTTTATCACAGCACCACCGGAAATGGGGACCATGGCATGCACGTGCATGTTTTTGTAGTCTACTATAAGTATTTCACCCTTTGAATTTCCAACATAAATCAGATCTCCATACTTGTTAAAGCAAGCAGCAGTGGGACTGAAACTTGGAGTACCGTCTGAGGATTTGTTGCGTGAAGCAGGAGTATGTCCATTTGCCATGTCAGATACTGCAACAGGAAGAATAGTAGTGGTTCCTGTGTTTAAATCCACAATGAGGGGAGCAGATGAAAGTGGGCATGCCAAGCATAGAGATGGTGTAGAGGAATGGGGGTGTAGACGAGCTAGTAAGGGGGTTTGCTGTAAAACTATGCGTCCAATTTTCTGTCCATTAAGAACATGCCAAAGACACAATGACTTGTCTGCAGCAGACATCAGAATGTGATGCCCGCAATTTGACCAACACACACTTGTAATGGCAGCAACGCTCTCTTTATCTCGAAGCTCCTTGGCAATTCCCCTGGTCTCAAAATCCCAGATGATGCAACTGCCATCAGAGCACCCAGCTGAACAAATGTACCCTAATTAGAGTGGATGGCAATGCTTCTTCATGTTGCTAATATGATAAAATTTACAATTTGAAGTAAAACCGGCAATTAAACCTTTATAATAAAAGACATAAGAACAGGTATAAAAAAGACATTAAGAAAACGAATAACTTACATGTTCTGTAAACATCAACAACACAAAAACAGAGGTCTTGCGACCAAAACAGAATAAAAAAGTTAATCTCTTGATGTGTACATAGAAAGAGTCAAATAAAACCTAAGCTAAACTAGATTCAATGAGTTCATCAATGGCACAACAAGAGGTGCATCAACGTCAATTTGATGAGTATCATAATACATGGCAAAAGAGAGAGCGAGGGAGTGAAGATACGAACCAGCAAGAAGGGTACCACGGCGATTGAAAGCTATGCATTTCATTATCCCATGCTCCAAATACTCCTCTATCACCTCTGGAAAATCCCCTTGCAATGGATCTTTTTTTTACCCAGAAAAGAAAAGGAACAAGCATTCAAATCAATAAACATTGCCCTATTCTTCATACAAACAGACAAATAATGCAATTTCAATAAAAGAACAGAAAAGAAGAAAAGACAGGTTCTTACCAATGATGGGGGCGTTCATGGTCGACGAGAAAGATGGACAATGAATCAGTGACTGTTTTGTATTGTATGTTTCTTTTCTCCGCCTGAAACCAAACTCAAATCGCGTCGTGTGAACCACAATGGTTTAAGGATGAAGACTCTTTACAGTATTATGAAACAATTAATCGTAGAGATTAATTCCTTCACCCATAACTTCCTTCACTAAAATTTAAAATTTCTCCATCGCTTGATCCAAAGTAACGAAAAAAGCTAAGAACTCAGTGCGCCTCCATTGAGGTTTATGTGAGCATGGCTCCGTCCATGAGCGGGAGTTATGCCTAACTACGGCGGCTTGAAGAGTTCAGGCAATTAGTAGTCAGTTGGGTTGGGTTTTAAAAGGTTTATTAGGCTTAAACTTAGTCCAGCTAAATAAATCTTGAGGATCGGATCAATTCGGACAAAAAGCGAGTTTGGGTCGAGCCATTGCAGCTCATTGTCAGGTCTAGCCCAAAGCAACCAAGTGCCAGTAGAGCGAGAGCCCTTATGAACGAAGTAGCTGTAACGAACACTCCAAATTGCATCAAACCGAAAAGAACTCGTAGAATAGCTTCTCAAATCTCAATAGTTTAGACCATATTCCTACACGAAGCTCTTCTTCTCTCGTAACCATTTGCAGCACCTCAATTTCATGTAAGTGTTAATAAAATTTCCGTTTTTAATCATACTTCTTCTGATATCTGGTTTGATTAAACTTCATTAATGATCTGTAGTGACTAGTTAGGATTGACTTAGTCTTTTCAATGTTAACTTCTAGCCCGAAAGTTCTATCTTTGATTTTTTTCTTCTTGAAAAAATCTCTTTGGGAGATTTAGTTAGTTGCTAGCAATCTTTTCTTCTTTAGTGATGATTCCACTATTGGGTTTGTTAATTTCGTTTATTTACGATTGTACGGACCACTTTGGGACTAGAATTTACGAACTGGGTAAACTAGTCGTCGCGAGAAGTAAGTGATATGAAAAGATGATATGGAAATCTTATGTTCTTATTGATTGCAGCAGCTTAATATGGTTGAAAATTAGCTGTGCTGTTTAGACTCTTACGTTCCTGTTTATCATTATCATGTGATAAGGTTTCGAGATTATCTGAGATTGAGTTTGATTTTGAAGGAAATGTTATTGGTTATGTTCTGTAAGCTGTAGTGGAGTTCGCTGTTAATAAAATGGGATGCATATTCCTTAAGGATTTACTTTAAGAAAGTCCAGCGGTAGGTAGTGTCCACCGTCAAGTACAGCCTGAACTGATTGTCACTCTTAATGTTTTCATTCGTTCTTGAGTTCAGTTTCATTCAATTTCGAGAATATGCTCCATTGGCTGATTCCGTTTCCTGTTTTGTTTTCCCTGAAGATTTGCAAATTAAAAGAAGTCATGGGTTTGGCATCTGTAAATGCTGCCAATGATGGCATGCAGTTTTGTGTATTTGATTTGAAAAGAGGGCAACAGGAAGGCCAGGAGCTGGACAAGATTTTGTTCTTTTTTCCTGCTGATTTGCCCTTCTCAACTCAACTTTCAGTGATAGGGCTTAGCGAGGGAATCATTACATTTACAAGGTACATATCAAGTTTGGTCCCAATACATTGTGTTTCTGAGGTGCTGAGGACAGGGAGCTCAATTTCTTTTATTTAGTTTCAGTATTCCTTTAGTAAAATTTGCTTGAGATAGTGTTTAAATTTGTACAATTGTATATTTCTTTCAAAGGTTCTCAAATTATCACAAGGATCAGGTCTTTTTGACATAGTTTGATCAGTTCATTTTGCCTTCAGTTACACTTGATTTTTTTCTGGCAGGATTTTCTCTCCAGAGGCAGCCTGTGAGGTTATAGAAGCAGAGAGGCACTCTCATATTTTTTATGAGGCAGAGCCAGATATCTGGATGGTGATGGTGTGCTATCTGTTCCCTTTATAAGCAATGCTGTTTAATGTGACGGTGAATATGTAATTATGGTATTGGAAGAGGATATTAAGTATGCTTTGTTTCTGAATTGGATGAAATCCTTTATTAATGCTTAACCTTGCACAGATTGTGGAGAAAAGTAAAGCATCAGAAGCCATTTGGCGGGTTGATGCATTGCAAAAGGTTCTCAAGGAAGTTCATAATCTTTTCATGATGTTCCATGGATCTATAAGATCAGTGCTTGAGAAAGAACCTAGTGGAGGACTTGTCCGAACCCATTTGTACTCTTTCATCATGGATTATCTAAATGGTGAGAATTACCACTGAGTACATACATTAGTTATACTAAATAAATATATTCTGCCTTTGGTTCAAAATATGTCATTATAAATCACTAATTGTCAGCATATCGAAAGTGGTCTTCAATGGATTACTGCTGCTGGGGTATGCTGAAGTTGCTGTTCAAATGGTTTGCATTGGATTAGAGCTACCAAAGTATTGTCTGAAGTTGGTGTATTTACGTGTAACTTTATCTCTGCAACAGATTTTCTTATCACAAAGAAACTCCAGTTACCATCATTTCGTGACTGCCTAATGGAGCGTGGAACCGTACAGATGCTGACTGTTGGGAGGGAGGCTGCTGTAGAAGTTCAGGTTTGTCTAAGGAAATGCTTTTAGGATTTTATATAGCTGAAATGGAGCAATTTTTCGTTGATTTTCCCACAAATACCAGAACATGTGAGAGATTCCTTTTTCTTTTCTTTTTTTTGTATTTTTGCATTTCCTCAAAGATAAGAGTGCTCATGTATCCAAGTTTACTCATAGGACCTACCTAATTAAGTTGACCTAACAAAATGTAGTTTAACATATAGGGTTTTCAATTCAAGTCTGTAGCTAGTCAATCAACTTGGAGAAAGTAACCAACTAGCAAAAAGTTGACTGTAAACTAGTGAACTCTGAATTTGAGTTAGTCGCACTGTTAGTGCTTTCTCCTATATTCGTGTGTTTTTATACAACTTCATTCAGATCAGTTATGGGGAGCATTGAAGGAGCTTTGGCTCATGTTACTGTACTTTCAACAATTAAACTGTGTTACCACCCATTAGCATAGTTTACAAAGCCTCCATATTATTCTAAACCTTTAACATTTATTTTGTGGAAAGCTTGCATTGCATCACCACTCCCTTTTTAGGCACCCCTAAATTCACAGACTAAACTATAAATTTTTTTCATTTGTGATACTGATGATGATCTTTCTATGGCAGTCACTTGTCAAGGTGTTACAATATTCTGCGGGGTCAGCATCTTGTTACTCATTGATTATGTTTCAGGACCTTCTTGTGTCTACTACACTTTCTCCGGTATGGTTCAATCTCCAAAGTTCATCCTTGACATTAGCGATTTTCTAACCATGAAGTTGCTTATCTCCTCAATTTCTAGATGAGATTGATGAAAAGTCAATGACATTGATTTTGATTAAATTCTCAAATGTTTCCTGAATTAGTGAGTTTATTTGTGGGTCAAGCTCTAACTTCCATTCCAATGCTTTTGTCAGGAGGATACTATAAATTTGTTTACATATGCAGTTCTAAGGTTGACTCCTCGTGCTCTATCTTCTGGAGTAAGTTCCTGGTCCTCTTTACTCAGAGGAAGTACTGCATCTAATGCCACTGCAACATCAACCTCGATCCATTCTGGCTCCGTTTCAGAACAGCAATATCACTCTCGGGATGCTTCTCCTGGCCAAAGTAACAGCAATCACGTTAAAAGGCCCTTGCAGCATGATAGGTGGCATAAAGGGAAAGATGGATTTCTTGGGACTGATATTGAAATTTCAGAGATGGGTAGCTTGATATCTGCCACTCCAACAATTTATCTTCAGCAGACTGGGGAAAGAATGTATCTCTGTGCTTATCAATATAAAAGCCTTACTTTGATCCTTCTGTTGCCCGTCTCATCCCTTCTGAATGGGGAGCAGGGTGTCTCCCAGGTGAAGCAGCAACTTGTTGAAAGTGTAAGTCCTTGCCCTGACATAATTTTTTTCTAATAGCTACTTAACTTTTTTTCTAGGAGTACCTACTTGGATGTCTTTAGTCAACTTTTTCGCATGTGAAGAAAGATGGAATTGCTGTTACAGTGATTTCATTGTCTGCATCTTGCTCCTCTGTTCTAATTTTCGATTTGAGTCTTTTTTTGAATCGATCTAGTTGTGTTTTCTATTAATTCTCCTTTCCATCAGGGCCTTGAAACTTCTCTGTGGTAACTGGATCAAGTGGGACTCTAAATGTTCTTGTAAAACAGGAGTGAAACATCTTTATCAAGTCTCTTCCTTATTATGTGATATTTCTCCATGTAGTAACAACCACCTCTATGTTCGTGCCTAATCACAAGATTGGTTTTTGTGCTTTGCATTCTTCAACGTGTACTATTATGCCAACATTTCCTTTTTCTTTGTAAATAGGAAGTTCTTGTAGTCATGCCCTTCTTTCATGGGGTGATTCTTATGAATTTTTGGTGTAGTATACATAGAGTTTTCCAGAAAAATAGCTTGCAAGTATGGTAGGTAGATGGCTTTTGAATATTTGATTACTAGGTGATATCTGAAAAGGTAAGCATGAAAATGCATATAGAGAATCTGGTTGATATCTTACATTTTCTTCAGTTGCATTAGGAATTTCTGGATGATATATTTGATATTTTTTGAATAAATTTGAAACTGATCTAGCAACTTTTATGTGCAAGTAAGACAATCTAGACATGCCTTTTTGTAACCAAAAGCAACTGGTCAATTTGAAATATGTCTATTGTAATGAACTAAGAAGAGCTGATTTTATTTAGCATTTTACTGAATAGTATTCAATTTATAATCTATTTTAATGGATTTTATTAGAATAATCTACTTATTTTGAGGATCTATCCCTCCCTGAAAA
Organism: Erythroxylum flavicans; assembly: GCA_027576715.1. Taxonomy (NCBI): domain Eukaryota; kingdom Viridiplantae; phylum Streptophyta; class Magnoliopsida; order Malpighiales; family Erythroxylaceae; genus Erythroxylum; species Erythroxylum flavicans. The sequence continues at coordinate 5,234,604 of JANZXP010000195.1, read as the reverse complement.
TTTCAAAAGCTGATATTTGATTAGTTCACCTGTTCCCTTTCATGATAACATGTTCAACTTTAGGTGTGTACTATATGGTACATCAAAGCTATCCAGTTTTCATTGCTTGCTTTGGTTTATGTTAGGAGCAGATTCTTGACAATTTATGTTGTAAATGATCTGCTTGACCATTATATGTGGTTGGCAGACTTGGGCCTTCTAGGTGGTTACATATAAAAGGAAAACTGATGTTAAAGGGCCCCATCTTTCCCCTATGTGCATTATGTTCTCAGCTTTACCTGGTCAAAGTTGTCACATATTGTTATTCATTATATATCCATTGATATATGTGATCTGATTTTTCTTTCGTGCCAAATTGGTAGGCATCTCTCAAGATGTTGAAAGTTGAAGAGAAACTCTCAAAAGGATGGGGTGGGGAGAATGCATATCATGTACGTGGATATCGCTATTTACTAGTTGATGATAGAAACGTATCCAGAGCTTCCCCAGCAGCAAAAGTTACAACTCTAACCAAGGTAATTCTTTACATGATCTTTCTTCATTAGTGAAGCCATTGTGTAAACATTCACCTCTGAGAATATCAACAATACTGTGTCAATCCAAATTCCAGTAAGCATGAATTTTAATGGTAATTGCATCAAGTTATAGCAATATTGACATGGTCGTGGATGAATAGTGAATACTTATTGTGGCTGAAGGCCCTGAGGTAGCAAAGTTAACAAATCTAATATCTGGACATAGTGAATCAAGTAACCAGAAATATCATATTGGTTGCAATTTATAGGTGGGTTTAAAACTAGTATGCTGCTCTTTTGCCTTTCTATATTGTTAACTTGCAGTAATATAACAATTAATTTACATAAAGATAGTTGAAAAGGAGCCCTGCAAAAATTTCCATATTTTAGGTACATAATCAGAATGTTGCTCTTGGGGTTGTTGGTCCTTCAAGGTCAACAACTGTGTGCATTCTAAACAGTAGGAGCTTGTTTTTTATATGAATAAAATTGTTAGAACCTTAGTGACTTAGGCAGTAAACACAAGAAATAGAGAGTAGAGAGCAAGCAAATGGGGTAGATTTTATT
>JANZXP010000195.1:5212400-5233422 GCA_027576715.1 Erythroxylum flavicans | reverse complement strand
GGTTATGTTTTTACCTTGGCAGGAGCTGCAGTGTCTTGGAAATCATCCAAGCAAACATGTATTGCGAGATCAACAATAGAGGCCGAGTTTATGGTTTTGGAGTTGGTAGGACGAGAAGTTGAGTGGCTAAGGAATCTTTTAGCAGATATCTCACTTTAGGAAAAACTAATTCCTTCTGTGTTTCTTCATTGTGACTCGCAGGCTGCCATTCATGTTGTCAAGAACAAGGCATATAATGACAAAAGTAGACATATCAGATTGAGACATAAAATTGTCTGTGCTTTAATTAGACATTGTGTGTCTAGACTATGTCAAGTCAGATAGAAACTTAACGGATTCGTTTACAAAAGCTTTAAGTAGGAAACTAGTTTTAGAGCATGCTAAAGGGATGGGGTTAAGCCCAATTATGTAGTAACCTCGTGATAGACACTCATATTGGGAAACCAAGTTCAATGGGTCAAACAACGTTATGTGGTGACTACTTACTTGTACTTTATTTGTGGTATAATACTGAGATATATTCCGTTGTTGAATTACATACCTAGCATGACTTTATTGCGTTTGATGAGGTTGGATTGTATAATTTTTAGTGAGTTCCATAGCCCAAGTTTGGGTGGTATGAGCAATACACACTTGATGGACTCACTTACATGATTGTGGGGGCTAGCCACCCTCCTATAAGAGTATTTAGGCTATCTCTTTAGAGCGATCATAAGACCAGGGTATTTTGAGGCTATTAACTCTCTAGCAGGTTCTGTCTTCAAATTAGGACAATAGGTTCAAGACTTAGTTCACCTATTTTTTTTCCCTAAATTGTTATAGTTTGTTTCTCAAGTTTTGGACCAAGTGAGGGATTGTTGGTATTGGTCCATAACTTGGACCCTACCATTGTCAACCATTATTATTCTTCAACAGCTATAATATTTAGCCATTATTATGCTCCAATATTTCTTTCTACTATAGCCAACGTTCACTTTGTTTCTTTTGTATATAAGAGTCATGCATTTGCTTAAGAAAGGACTACTGAAAAAAGACTGCTAATTTTTTTATTTTTTCACGCATCTTTATTTGCTCCATTTAACTTAAGCATTTTCCTCTACATATAAACACCTTACACATGTCTTTGGTCTTATGCATAAAATTTAGCATTTATCTATCTTTCTTTAATTTCGAAGATAGTTCTTGCTCCACCCTTTGGAGTACCGAAGTTGGTGAAAAAGGTGTTAACTTTGGAGTTGGATCCCGTTGTCCTGTTGCACCGTAAAGGGGAATTTTTGACTTAAGGCAGTAATTTTCACGACGTCTTGTTTTCAGATAAGCTCTTTCAATTTAATTATTATTGTTTTTTTGCTAACAAAACCTGGGAAAACATGATTCGAAGTGAGTAGAGGATGTAGGAGAAGGACAAGGCAGATCTCTTTAAACTCCTCAACACCTCATCCGCTTGTACTTTGCCCTCAGAGTCCCCCTCTCTCATGACTAATAGAGATGTTGCCTTTGGTGTTCCTTTATCATCCCCTCTCCCGACGAGCCTAGTAAGATCGAGATGTACTTTCGATTTTGTAAGCTGTACGGCTAGTGGTATTTTCAACTATAGTCTAACTCGCATGGTGGTTACTCTTCTTGATCTTGTCGAAAGCAACATGTAGATTGAACTTACAAGGTATAAAAGCATTTCACCTGATTTTGGAGTTCTATTAAAAGAGAAACAAGTTTTTTGTGGATTGTGTCTCATCCTACTGTTAATCTTGGCTCCTTCCTCAACAATGTTAAAGGAGCTACTGTTGGTAATGTTGAGAAGAGATGGATGAAGAAAAGAAGTTAATTCTTGTCAAAAATGAAATGTGGTTGTTTTTTTGTCCATTCTATAAACCTCCTTAATACTTCCCACGTTAAACCTTATGGATAAGGTTTTGTGAAGTTGGAGGAATTTTTATAGATAAAATGTTAATACCCGGTAATCGTTTGAAAATAACAAATGAATATGAATTAGTTTTGTACCTCTCTCTCTCTTTGTATTTCTCTCTTTTTCTCTCTCCTCCTTCTAGATTCTTCCTTCTCCCTCTCTTCTCTGTTCTTCATTTCTCTCTTATCAAAATTAACCACAACATGTCCTCATAGATCATATAATATATTTTAATATATCAAATAGTATTTTGAATTTAAAAATAAGTTAAATCGAGAAAAAAAATACAAACAGAAATAAGAGAGTAAGTTAGAAGACAAGTGATGGATGGAAAAGAACACGATCGACACAATATATTTTATTTTCATAAAGAAAGAATAACATAATTGTTACCTAATTGTAGTATATTGAAAAGTAGGAATGTTAATAGTTCAGGCTGGACTCGAGCCACTCTTGATTTAGTCTGATCGGTGGCCCGGCTCGACAACAGGTTGATTGACCTGTGACTTGACAGGCCAAGTATAGGTCGGACCAGCCCGGCCCACCTCATATTTTTTAAAAAATAAAAAACGACATCATTTTTGAAGTTATGGTTGGGCCACGCGGGCCAGACCGACCACTTTTAGGCTATGGTTTGATCAACTCAGGTCAAAATCAAGCCAGGCCATGCCGGACCAAAATTAACATCCCCGTTGAAAAGTTGAAACTAGGAATTGTAAAAAAGTTGTAAACTAGAGTTTAAATAACAAAAATATAACACATTACATCATTCAACCATCATAACCTACACATATATATTGTACTAATCTTCCTAATTATTTGAATTTATAGGTTATATTGCTTGATTATTAATAATGAATTTAATACTTACATAATAATTAGATTAGGAATATTTGAAAAAATCACAATAATCCTACTCTATACTTTATGTATAATAATGTGATTATTATACATATAGTATTTAGTTCATTTGAATTAATCTTATTTTTAACTGATGTATGGAAATTTATATTATATGAAAATTATCTCATTACCTTAACGTGGTGAAAAGTTTAAAAAGCATATAATATTGATATTAAAAATTTTTGTTTGAGAAAACATTTTAATGTTATTTAAATGGTAGTCTATTATGATATTAATACATTGGCAGCATCCCAACACATTATAGCATTACCCAATCATTATAAGGTGATTTAATTTTACATCTTAAAGCTTTAGTTCTTGATATCATAGTCTACAACAAAAAATGTAAGTGTAAAATTGAAATAAGAAAACTAAGGTTGACAAGAATTAAAAATGAGGCTCCAACCACTTCTGAAATATATGATAAAATGATATAACGCAAATTTTATTATTTTTCTAAATCTTTTTTGGTATCATTACTGATTGTCTTCAAGTACTCTGTTGGAAAGCAATAAACTATTGATGGCATTCTCATATTAAACAACATTCAAGGCCGAATTATATAGGTTTACAATGCAACAAGCTAGAGATAAACACAAGCAAAAATAATGGAAAGTAGGTAAGATGGCCCACTGATAGCTCTACTTCTAACTGAGAATATTTTCAGCAACTAATGTGCTTATTTAACTAATTTAACTACTCCACTAACAAACTACTACTAGTGTTATTTATGTATTAACCAAAAGGTTAGGAACTAACAAAATATTAGTTTAACGCACTTTAATCAACACCCCCTTTTGCTTAAAACTTCATGGAACACTTCTCCCAATAACTTGTGGTGCACTTCTCTTCAATATGAAGCACTTATCATTATCATAACCAAATTTGTTAATCCACTTTATCACCAATATTCAATTTTTTGGAGCACATTTCTCCATGGTTTGCATTTCACTAACTACTCTAAAAGAAGTTTTCTTCTTTTGTAACTTATACCATATTTATTTATTCTTCATCTTTAAATTTGCAATTATTTTGTAAATGCCCAAATCTCTTACAAATTGTAACATTGAGGTTTTCTTTTGTTCCAACAAAACCAAGCTTCTTACAATTACTATATTGAGGAACATTGGCTTTTTCCTTTAAGGATGAAGTCTTAGCTAAATAAGCTGCATCAACTTTTTCTTCAATTTTGTCATCCCTCATTGATCTTCTTTGGTCCACAACCTGAAGAGCATTAAGTAACTCCATAGGTTATTTTTTAAAGATTTTTAGAACCTTCAAATAAGAAAATTTTTGACTTATACTTTTAGGAAGAGCCACGAGAAGCTTGTATACTACTTGTTGAGTAAAAAATTATTCACTAAATAATTTGATTTGATTAACAATGAACATGAGCTTGCTTTTATATTCCTTGACACCTTCAGATTGATTCATCTTTAACATCTTAAATTCTCTTTTGAGATTCAAAATTTACAGAAACCTTGTTTGATTGTTTCCTTCAAACTCTTCCTTAAGCTTCTCTTATGCATCTTTAGGTGATTTTCAAGCCATTACGCTTGTAAAAATTCCCTCTGACACGATTAAATTTATAAATGAGAGCGTCTTTGGTTTCCCTGCCACTTCTTCATTATGCTTTTTCATTTGATTTAGTGTGAGGTTTTTCAGAAGTGAGGTAGGATTAAAATCACTCTTAACAACCTCCTATAGACTCGAGGATTTTATATAGGATTTTATTTTAATGTTCTATGAGTGATAATTTTTTCATTGAAAAATAGGGATAGAAAGAGAAAAATTATTTGATGCCATTGCACCAAAAGTTGAACACTCGTAAAATTTTTTACTCTATCTTCCAAAGCCCATAAAACTCTTAGAGCTTTGATAACACATTTGTTAGAAAGCAATAAACTACTGATTGCATTCTCACATTAAGCAACGTTTAAGGCCTAATTATTAAAACTTACACTGCAATAAACTAGAGCTAAACACAAGCATGAAATAAGAGAAAGCGGGTAATGTGGCTTATAACATCTCTACTTCTAACTAAAATTTTTTAGCAACTAACATGTTTATTTGATTGATTTAACTACTCCATTAATAGACTACTGCTAGTACTTAAGAAACAATTTATCTACTAACCAAAAAATCATGAACTAGCTAAATAGTATTTTGAAGCACTTTAATCAACTTACTCAACCTCAAGTGTTGCATGACACGAGGGACTGTCTTGTTCTACCTTGAATTTTTGTCAAATGAACCAAATTAATCATCAGTTCTCATGCGACTTACAAATATATCTACATCTATTTCTTGTATATTTTATTCTTGGTCCTGTGAATTTATAATCAATTATATATAACTTAGGAACTTATTCCTTTGGTTTTTTCTCTGCAACTCAATGGTTATCCTTTTGCGTATCTATATGTTTTTACTATGTCATTATATTATAACCTTGTAACTTAGCTCAAAGCCTTAAAAGTGCCCTTTGGGATAATTTATGAATTTATTTTTAAATTTCAAAATAAAATGTTGCAATAGCAAATTCTTCCACATCATTCCAGACCTAATTTAGAATTATAAAGTATTTTCACCGCTAAATTATAAATTGTTAATTCATTTGTAACTATTTGAAGTTGTATAAATACTTGACTAGAGTATCAATATTAAACTTCCAATAATTAAAATTTCATTTATACTTAGATGCATAAAGTTTCTTCTAAAGATCTTTTATTGTTCTTAACCTCTACCACTATTTACGAAAAGGTTTATTTGATTTCACTTATGTTTTTAGTTTTAGATAACAAATCAAAAAGTACGAAATCTTTTGTGACATTTTCATTTTAGCTTCCTACATTTTAACGTTTTAAATTAAGTGTCCAAATTTCACAAAAATTAAAGAATTAAGTTCACAAGGTTATTTTTGTTATCTTTTGCTTATATGACTGACAAAACAACATAAAGAATGACATTTGGAGGGACTAAGTGACTCTTTGTTTTCATCCATATGATTTTTGAGCCTCTAGTAGTAAATATATTGCTGATTATGTATTCAAAATGTTACTTATTTGACAATAAAAAATTACATAAGAAAGAAGATGTCATGTATCCTTTTCAAACATCAATTCTTACGTTGCTTTGTCGGTCTCATCAAGGAAATGTTAATGAAGATTACCTTTTAAACTCAATTATCCTATTTTTAAAATTTTAGACTCTTAATTAAAGAAATTCAAGAATAACTTAAAGAAAACTTTATGAAGAGACTGTTAGAACCTTAGTGACTTAGGCAGTAAACACAAGAAATAGAGGGTAAAGAGCAAGCAAATGGGGTAGATTTTATTAGGGGGAAATCCTTGTGATAATTTCCAAGGCCCAACAGCTATTCCAGCTGTGATTCGGAGAGCTCTATTGAGACTCACAGAATGAAGATTACAATCATGTATATCCCTTTAGCCTACCCTCTATGCTATATATGCTTCTGAAAATAACAACCAAAACAGAAGTTTGTTACTTATAACTACCATCCCGCACTGCATACTAGGTGGAAACGAACTCTGTTATTGACAGCCCCCTTCCTTGCCACATCACTGAGAAGCTTCATTTTGGACTTGTGTAGAAATACAGGGGACTCTGGGCTTCTTCTTTCTTTGGTAGACCAATAGTGGCCTATCAAAAATTTGATGACCTTAATCCGGTTGATACTTTTTCACTCTTTAATTATGAGATGAACCTTAGTGAATTGCATTGAACTTTGGGTTTGATGTAGGTATTGGCAAATTCTATTAAGAATATCTGAGATTGATTAATAATTCAATTCATTTGAAGTGCAGCCAACAAACAAAATTATCCATATAAAGTTCCAACAATATATATGAAGAGAAATTAACTTTTTATATCAATTATGTGCATTCCATATGCAATCAGACAAAAGAATTCAGTTGAAGTTTCTCATTTAATATTTATATCAAATGTGATACTTCAGTTGCTATTCAATTCAGTTAGTTTCATTATAAAATTCTGTTGAATTGAATTGTATTCTACTCAAATTTTGATATAAGTTATCACATAAACACCGAGAATCTTATATTATTTACTTTTGATTGACACAACATTGACTATCTTGTTTGAGACACATGAATTAGAATGATAAGTTTTGAGAGTTTTACATCTCTAGCTCTTCATTGTTATTGTAGTTCATAAAAAATTGGCCGGTATACTGAAAACTACTCTTGTGCCAACTGACAAAAGTACATTCATATGCATATAAATATAAATGTTTATATCTAAACATGTATGCATACATGTATACATACTAGGTTCATGCATGTATGCATTTATATGTATGGAAGAAGAGTTCCCAGTTTAAGGCCTAGGCAGTATTCATTTATTAGCAACTTTATGTAGCCTAGTCGTGAATTTCCATGTCATTCTCGTGAGATTGTTCCCAGGTTTTATGCCTTGCACGTGTAAAAAATAATGTAAAATCATGTCATAATGAGTGTCGAATCCTCTTTGTTTATTCAATGTCTTATTACTGGTTTTTGACATGTTAATGGGATGCAGGAATCTTTACTCGCAATGAGTAAGCTTAGAGAAGAGGTAGATTTGGAAAAGAATAGAGCAAAGCTGGATAACATGGGTAAAGAGAAAGATATGGAAATATGCATTAGGGCGAAAAATAATGCATGGGTTATTGCTCGTACAACAAGAGGGAAGGAGCTTTATATGGTTCTGGAAAAAGCCAACGAAACACTTCTTTATGCTGCTGATGCTGTTGAAAAGTTCAGTAACAGGTAATATATGTTTTCTCGTCATTTTTATATTTTGTGTCTGTGATATGATCGCGATTGACATCATCAAATTTGACCTCACACGTGCTCATCTGCCATTGTTGAGTATTTTCAAGATGTTTACATGTACTTTTGCTCTCATCATCCACTTTGAAGAACTAATCCTGAAAAAGTTTCAATTCCATGATCTTGGTATTCATAAATGTAAACAAAGCAGAAAATCATATTTAACGGCACATTCTCAATATTCACGATGATTTGATAATGAACTATGCAGATACTGTGGGGGCGCTTTTTCATTGGATTAGGAAAATCATTACCTGTTGCTAAACTCAGATTCCATGTACAAGGTACTGAACTATATGTGCAGAAACATATTCTGACCACCTACAATCCATAAAAGACGAACATGTTGACCGTTTCAGGAGTGCAGTTCGCCTCCAAGTTTTGTTGCATGTATAAAGGAATGATTGTATACTGATTGTTTTGTGATACCGGGACAACCATTTTCAGAAGTCAGTGATGCCAGTGACGGGGCATTCTAGAGCTGCAACTATAAGGGTTGGGATATTTGCTTTGTACCAGTGAACTACTGCATTATGTTGTTAATGTGTTTCACATTTATTGCAGGCATGTCAATCTTTTGGCTATAAAGCTACTTGCATTGTATCCAGAAAAGAGATACTGTGGGAATCGTGTCCCCTAAGTTGTATTTTTTTACTTCTCAAATGACATAGGAATTTATTAATTTGATTTCTTATCCCATATCTTTGTTGCTAAATATACTAATTGCTTAACAAACTAGGGATGTTAATTTTAGCTTGGTCTGGCCCGGTTTAATTTTGGCCCTAATTGACCGAGCTTTGGGCAAAATTGTTCAGCCCGATCGGAACGACAAAAATGACGTCGTCTTTGTAATTTCTTTTGAAAAAAACAGTAAGGATAAGCTGACCATGGGCTAAGAGAGGCCTGGGCTCAGGACATCCTTATAACCAAATTTACATACTAATTTGCTAATTTTTAATAGAGATAACACTTCTTCCCATAGATTAAGTTAGGACTAGCCACACCTTAAAGAAACCATTCAGTAGCTTGCCTCGTTATAGAGTTATTGATCAGTCACAGTAATCCAGTTATCTAGACTTCCTAATTTGCATAATTAACTTTTACAAGTTAAGAAATTTATCTTTTTTAGTTTTTGGAAACTATTGCCTTAATATGATTGCTTTGTATGGTTTGGTATTTATTTCAATTTTATATCTTAAGTTCACCTTTTAATTTTGAATAAACTGTTAAAAATAATAGTCTTAGTAAAAAGTCACATCTATTGTGATAATAATATTAATAAGATCATCAATTATTTCTATTAATATAAAAATAGTTTATAATTGAATGAATTGATAAGTTATCAGAGTTGCATCAACAGCAATAACACCCAATATGAATCTCAATGATGATAAGCATTTTTTTAATAACTTAATAAAATTTACTTTTAAAATAGTTATGCAAGATGATAAAAATAATATAATAACATTTTCACTGTGAAAAAATTTATGAAATCATCATATTTTAGTGGTCTTTATCATTTTTCATCGTTAACACCTAGTTGAAGTTTCGCTGAAAAACGAGATATGGCAAAGTTCGATAATATACAACTTTACCCTTACTTAAGTAAAAGAGGTGGTTTCCGATTCATCTTTATAGCTTTTATGCTTAATGTACAAGGTATAAAAATACTTTAAATAATATTAACTATTTTAAAATCGATATGAAGAAGATTTTAAAATAATGCACAATGGTATGAACTTTTCTTGGAATGAAAACGAAGGGAAAGGAGACAATCAGAACAACACAGAAACATGTGATGGCGATTGGCGATTAGCTAAGGGTAGATGAAGGTACCTTCCAAAAATTTATAGCAACTTTCACAAATGCCATTACCCTTTTTCCACTTCTTCCAACGCTCACCGAGAAGAACATGCAACCACCAAACCTTAATTGCTAAATCTTGTGGACAACATTCTTGTTGACCCTCCACTTTTATACTCTCTTTTGCCAAAAATATTCTTATCTTCTCATTTTCATTTAAACTTATTAAGATTCATGTGATCTAAGTATCTTTCTTTTTACAACCGAAGTTACTAATAATTATCATTATCTTACTCATCGTCATTATTAATACTTAGTTGAAATTTTAACAAAATGCAAAGTTTAAAATGTCCAATAATATGCAGTTTTATCTCTATTTAATAAAGATATTATTTTCGATAGATCCACTTGACAAATCGAAGTTAGTAATCTTCAGTGGAAAACTTATTTTTCAATGAGTTACGGTATAACTCCCATCTTTATTAAAATAATTGTGAGTTGCAGAGAAAGTGAAGCAGGTGCAACAGAATACATATCTTTCCTTCGTTCTTTCTCGAGAGCTGTGAATTAACGTGTGATGTGAACGACTAACCAAACTTTCTGGGTTGTGCCAGGTTGTAACCATTAAAACCATAAGAAACACTCAGCTTATATGTATATTGTACGTACAATGGATTTTACTCAACCAGCTGTTTGATCCTAAAAGTCACCGGCAAAGTTCCTTTCGTGTACTCCACCCTGAAAAACACACACACACACACATTATTATATGTTGTTTAACTTTTTCTTGTGTGATCATATAAAAAACAACTTAAGTCGTCTTGGAGTTAATTTCGTTATTTTTAATATACATTTTATGGAATGTATATAATATTTTATAAATTACGGATTTAAATACATTATTTAAAATTTTAATAATATATATTTTAATTTTAATTAATTATTAATTTTAACCTTTGAATATCATGTTTGATTTTTCCTAATTATGATTAATCTGACATGAGAAACTTTATAAAGTGCAATTAATATGATTTTTATGATGGAAATAAAAATTAAGCAATAACTAACTATTACATTAAAGCAAAAATTCAAAATCTTAATTTCTCTTAAAATTTCGTTTATTTATTAGGGTCTATCATAATTTTAAGTTAGAAGTTAATTTTGTTAATTACTCTTAGGTCTCGTTTAGTAATCAGTAATAAAGGAATCAAAATAAAAAAATGATAATGAGAATGAAAAGTTGGCGTCAAAATAAAAATAAAATTATTAATTATGCCTATTTAGTATGCAAATGCTATAAATGAAATTATAGAAGTTAATAGTTATACCAATGTTTGGTATTAAATATGAAGAATGTTAATGACAAATTTTTTACGCATGTTTGATTATTATGTGATTGATTTTAAAAATAAATAATTAAAATATTTTATATTATTGTTAATTAATAAAAATTTTGTATTTGATAAATAAATAATTAAAATTATTTTAATGATTCAATCAATTATTAATTTTTTAATAATTGTGTGTGTAAAAATATCTAATGATTCAAATAAACAATTATAAATTATGATTTGCAATAAATTTATTTTAATTGTGTCAACTTTAATTAGTGAATTAAAATTTGACTAATCACTATAATTAATTGAGCTTATATGATTTGAGTGTTCCTTATTAAAATTTTACTATGCTTAATTAGCTATGCAATATAGTTGGCATTTCACTATCTCTACTTTGTTTTTGATTATAGTAACATTTAACTAGAAGATCACGAGCCACATTTTCCATTGTTAATGGAATTGGAAACATATCTCATTATAGAATAAATTATATATTTGTCTATCTTCAAGACTAAAAAGTCTTTTATATAATAATTCCAACTTTAAGTGTTTGATATGTGGAAGATTAAAAAAGATATTTAATGTGCATATAAAAGATAGCAGTTACTTCCGTTCTCAAAAAGAAAAAAGATTAAAAAAGATCTTGCTGATAAATTTTTTAGTAATTATTAATTATTTTTAGCTATTAGTTGCTTATATAATATAAGGTATTAGTATATAAGCGACTAATACCTAAAAAATAATTAATAATTATTAAAAAATTTACCAGCAAAATCTTCTTTAATTTTATATATATATACACACACGTATATAATATACAAGGCTTCCCGTTTTACGAGAATCTATAGAGAGTTATCGATATATGCAACATTTCCTTTATATTTTTTACAAAGAAGTTGTTTTCATAAAACTAACTTATGACCTTTTGGTCACAAAGAAATAATTTTTTAGCCGATTGCTCTAAGACTTTCCGTCAATTATGTTCATTGTATATATATATATATATAATTAATATAAATTAAGTCCGTCAATTACATTGACCAATTAATGATCCAAGTCATTCAATTATAACCATTCTCTTCCAATTTTTGCTTTCCCACAAGTCTTTCTCATATTTAAACAACTCGACTCAACTCAACCCAACCCGTCAAATTCTGCTATCTAAGCAAAATGTACGCACCAAGGCTGCTCCTGACCACCGTTGTAGCGTCCATTTTGGTCGGCTTAGTGGCAGCTCATGTCTCAGCACCAGCACCCTACCCCTACATGGGGCCGTCGGGGTTAGGTCCATCGGCTCCAGGACCTGCTCCAAGTGACTGCTTTGCACAGTTGCTGAACTTGTCAGACTGCTTAACGTATGTTGAGGAAGGAAGTAATTTGACGGTACCGGACAAGAACTGTTGTCCTGAGCTTGCGGGGTTGGTGGATAGCAACGTCAAGTGCTTGTGTGTGCTACTCGGCGACGGTGGCAAGAGTTTCGGCGTCAAGCTTGATCTCAATAGAGCTCTCAAGCTTCCTTCTGCTTGTAGTCTCTCTATTCCTCCAGCGAGCGTGTGCTCAGGTATCATTCAATTAAATTCTACTTAAAATTAAGCTCTATATAGCAACAAAAATAGATGAAATAGTATTCTAATGGCTATGTCTTCATCATGTTTGGTAGCTGTAGGACAGCCAACATCAAGTGAATTAGCTACAACACCAGGTAATTACCAATCAATCCTATCTTCAGTTCCTACAGTGCTTGAGAGTTTTTTTTTCTTTCTGTTTCCATGGAAAATAATAAGATAAAAGAGCTCCTTAATGTTAAATAAAAAGATCAAATAGTTCTAATTTATTGGTCCCAGAAACTGCAGTGACTAGTTAGAGATTTATTTCAGTCAAGTCAATAAGATTTTGTTTTAATTCAATCATTAAGTAATGTTAATGTTAATGGATTGAAATTGTGTTATTCAAGTGGAATGTATTTGTAATGTAAACATCTACAGAATTGGCTCCAAACGTAGCACAAGGAGATAACCTCGGTAATGAGGCTTCAGGCATTACAGGCTCTTCTCAAGCATTCATTGTTGGACTAGCTTTTGCTGCTTGTCGTCTTACATTCTTCTGAAGTTGTCTTCTCTATCTCGTTGGATTTCATATATTTTGTTTCAATTCCTCTATTTTTGGTTAGTTTATACTCTTGTAGTTAATAAGTTTGGTTGTGATTTTATATATGATATTAATATTTTAATTAATAAAAGTCTTCTTTATTTTTATATATTTTGTTAATTACATTCATATTTTAATACTAAAAATAAAATCATTATAATAATAACTGTGCAATTGTAACTATAATAATATCATAAGTATGATATTCAATTTACTCTTGTGTATTATTTATAAATTGTTCCTAATTGTAAATTTGACTAAGATAGGATATTTATGGAACAGTAAAACTAGCACATACTATGTTTCTCTCTAATAAAAAAATAATTGATCTTATAAATTAAAATATAGAGATATTTAAACAAATATGTAAATGTTTATTAGATAATAAGTTTATTAAACTGACCTTATTATGAAGATCTTAAATGAAATATTATTTGTGTGTTTATGAATTTCCTCATTTATGATGGTTGAAAATTTGATATTTAGACTTGAGATCACCAAAGTATGTCATGTGAATGATAATACTTATGATCTATTCTACTTAGGCTAGCTAAGTCGTTGGTATTTAGATATAGTATTTGAAGATAGTTGAGTAAGTCAACAAATGATTCGTCACTCTAAAGTAATTAGGGAGCATATTTCCTATTCTTAATTAGCAATGATTTAAGAAATTCTCTAGTCAAAGTAAATTAAGATTTGAAAAGATGTTTTCAGCTATCAATTATAAATCGATTATTATTTATCAAGAATAAACATGATCGAACTTAAAAGAGTAGATACTAAATTCATGCTAACGTGATCGAATTTAAAAGAGTAGATACTAAATTTATACTTTATGTCCAATTGAATTATTAGATGACGAAAGAATTAAATTATACATCATACTCATGCATGCATAGGTTGAGTCAAATCATTTTGAAATTTCTAATATTTGAATAGTTACAATATATTGCTAGACGTCAATTTTAATCTATAATTATAAATTATTTAATTAGAGAATTAAAGATAAATAAAAATAATTTAATTTATAATTCTAATTTACAATCATTGCTAACATATTAAGAACTTAATAGATCATATATAAAAGAGTAGTTAAATAGAGAACAATATTTAAATTAAATTGAACTTAATTATAAAGTTTAAAAAACTTTAAGGATCAAATATTAGATATTTGATTTTATCAAAATTAAATTAAAATTATAACAGAGTTTGACTTTAATTATAATTAGAAATTTTAATTTTAATAAAAGCGAAACTCTTATATTTTTCTTTATAAATAGGAGGAAGACATAAGGTGGTGGCACTTCTACCTTCACCTATCAAAAGTTAAGTTTTTTTTTCTATTTTGTGGATATCGTTAGATGTTGAACTAATGTTATGAATATCGTACGAGTACTAAATTTACTTCTAGTATAGTATTGTACCAGTACTCGTCAATGTCGGGTACTGTTTCAAATAATTTTCAAAACTTATAAAATAATCTTTGAATGTTTTTAAAATTACAAAATAGTTCCTTAATATATTGTGCTATATAATTTTTAATTTTACATTAACCTTGTCTCTAAAAATTATAATTATAACAATTTGAAACATCAACAATCTATTTATTTATATTATTACTTTTCACATCAACAATTACCACAATTAATATAAAAAAGATCATTTAATCATCATAAAAATATAAAACTAAGGATAATACAAAGTACTTAAAATGCTATAATTTTATCATATAATAAAGCATATTTATATCAATACATTAAACAGAAATAATATTAAAATTTGATGACTTTATAAGCACCACAACAAGAGTTTGTGTTGAAAAACATAACTAATCATAAGCGAAATCTCAAACAAAAATATTTATAGTTTAAAGCTTTATATTTATATTGCATATATAAAATTTAACGTATGCCTTAAATATAGTAAAATTAAAAGAAGGGAAGAAATGAAAATTTGGAATTTCATTTAAATGAATATTCACTCAAATCACATTGACCTTAATTTTCATTTGGTACAAAACCTTCATCATTAAAAGAAGTCTCATCATCATCATCATTTAAATTCATTACACCAAATGATATGTCAATACTTTCAAATCTAAGATTATCTTCCAAGTCACTCTCATCTATTAAATCAGTTCTTCTGAAACCCAATCTGCTAAAAGATTGATATTATTAAGACAAATTGGATCTACATAACTACTTATTCTATTAAAAGTCTTAGTAAACAAATTAAATTAAGTTATTAAGAAATTACAAGAAAATATATTTAACTTAATAATGATAAATGATAATAACATACATTTCTCAAAGCTTTAAGTTATATCGAACAAAGACCAAGTCGTTCAATATTTTATATTCCAATCTATTCATTTCCTAGAATTGATGAATTCAAATGTGTTCTAATTTCTTTTATACCCTGTTGCACTTACACATTGACTCAAAATTCGAATTACAAACCTTTGCAATTCTACAACACCACTTCTGAATTGGTTTTGCCAAGCAATTGTAAGAGCAAAAGTAACATTATAAATAAAACAAAGTGATAATTTTTAAAAAGTAACAAAAGCGAAAAAAATATATACCTGGATTAAGCTTATCTCTTTGACAAATAGTAATGGGCATCCAAAAATCACCAGAAGCATCCTTATAAACATCTATTTATGAGTTTAGGAGATCTTGCATCATTTTATGAGCAACAATTGTTGTAATAGTTAATAACATTCTCCTATTAACTTTAACTTTATAAAACTTGGTCTAAAATAAAACCCTAACATTTAAAAATACCCTAGCTGTAAATAATGGAAAGTAAAGTTGTCTTTCTCATCTCTTATTAATAACTACAAGAAAATGTATGTACAAAGAATGCATATTTTTCATTTGCTCTTGATTGGTTCATTTTCCCTTTTTATGACATCATAAAAGTAATTTATTATTGTCTTCTCATTGCTATCAATAAGATGAATTACCCTCACTAAATGCTCACAAACTTATATGATAAATTGACATTGGAACCAAAATTTATAATCTTCAAGTATAATTCTAGAAACCTTCAATTTAGCATTAAACCTAGCATGATGAAATGCAACTCACTTATCACTCGTAAATATCTGCTTCAACTCCTTCATCAGTACAAAACATTAAAATGATAATAAATTAGTTGCAAATTTTATAATAGCAAGACGACACAAAGTCATACCATTGGCGAAATATTTTCTCATTAAATTCAGGACGCATGTATGTTTATAGATGAACTTGTTCACTTTTTTTTCTACACAATCTCATTAATTATAGGAAAATATCTAATGCTTCTTATATTTTCTAACATCAAGTCAATGCATTGTGCAGCACAAAGAGTCCAATAAAAAGAATTATACTTGCTTTATATTCTTCTTCTAACTACTTTGTAAGCAAAATTATTATCAGTAATGAACTGAACAATATTTTCTAGCTCAACTTCATTAACAACTTCATCAAATATCTAAAACAGAGTATCAACATTTATAACAAAGCCAAATGTATTAATAGACTTTAAAAATATTTTCACTTTTGTGAAATAAACCAAAAAATTGATAACATGATCTTATCTTCTATTTGTTTAACTATCATATATGATTGAACAACTAAAAGGAGACTAACACCCAAAAGTAGTCTAAGTCATTCTTCTTAATTATTTATTTCATAAACAGAGCTACTTAGAAGTTTACCTCTGTAGTCATCAATTGAAAGAGCTTTGTATCCTAGACCTTAAGAGGTAATAAACTCCATCATAGGTTGATAATAATAAGACTGGGTAGCATTAATTGCTATACTTGAATCATAACCATGTCCACATTATAAGTTACTTCATTAGATTGTAAGGCACTATAGATTAAAGGTTGAGCTCTAGGAGTTGTTCTTAATGCAAAAAAATTAAACATCTATCTTTTTCTTTTCCTCATATCAGGTGCAAGATTTCCTTCTTGTTATGTATGAATACCACCTTCAACATCTCCACTATCATGTTGACCCCTACAAAAGGAACTTTCACTACTAATTTCATTATTCAATCTTGTTTTCTATCTTTCTCATACCATACTCTTCAAGTAAAGTCGCCATTTACCATTTCATATCATAGCTCACTTTCTTACAAGGCTCTATATCATCTTTGATCCCAACTAAATGCTTCTTTAACATAGTGATTCTTCCACCTTTAAAATATTTATTACAATACAAACAAATGATATAATTCTCTATTCTATGAACCAATCTAGCATAAGCCCAAGCTGGATCATTGAATCTTCCTAAACCCGAAGCGACTAAATTATTAGGAGTGCTTGAACTGTGACACTTCAATAATTCTTAAACCATAATTTATCCAAATTGTTCCCCAATTATATCATTAATTACCAAAATCCTCATTAGATCCAAAAATGATGTTCTTTAGTCACAAAAATTATTTGTATAAGCACAACTATCTGAACTGCCACATTCACAAGTATATAAAATAAAAACAACTTTACTTAATTGAATTTTTTGGCCCCACCTACACTCCACTATATCAATCACGTGCACTGGGATTATCGAAAATCTCTCTATCTACTAAAGAAATATAGTAGTAAAGGGTGAGTTATCAATTCAATAACAGTAACTAACTGTACCCTTAAAATCAAATAGCTTAATATAGATAGAAATTAGTCAAATTCTATTATACTTTTTAAAGAAAATTTTTCAATCTAATTACACTTAATATTAAAATATCATTACTTTACATAACTACTATAATTACTAAAATACCCTTAACTATTAAAATTTTTATTTTACCTTCGCTTTTTTATTATAAAAATAACCGTCTAAGAAATGAATTCCAATTTTATCCTTAAATTTTTACATTTCCTATTTTGCCTCTTAATATATCTTAAATTTTCCTACATTGTCTTCCTCTTCACCCTCTCCTTTTCTCCTATCTCCTCTTTTTCTCATTTTCTAGCTACCTTTTCTTCATTTTTATTTTTCCCACGACTTCAAAATTATTGTCCTAAACAATCAAAATATAACCCTCTTTTTTTCATTATTACACAAAAACCGTTTTGGGAATTAAATTCCAACTTTACACTTAAATTTTTATATTTCCTATTTTGACCCTTAATATATCTTAAAATTTCCTAAATTGTCTTCTTCTTCATCCTCAGGTCTTCTCCTACCTCTCCTTTTTACCATTTTCTAACCACATTTTCTCTATTTTTATTTTTCCCATGACTTCAAAATTATTATTCCAAACAATCACTTCATACTTTCCATCTATAAAACTAGTTTATAATGATTAAAAATAAAAAATAAAAAATAAAAAATAAAAGCATACAATTATTGCCAGAATTTTACCTATATGAAGTTCTATGCTTTTCTAAGAGATTTTTTAGTTGTTAATCTTTACAATTTCCTCACTAATTTATTGTAAAACAAACAAAATGAGAGAATACATGAGAAAAGTTTCACATGCAAGAGAAAGATGGTGTATTTTTATACACTTATCAGCTGGAAAATAAAAGGGAGAAGAAGAAGAAGAAGACCACTTTTTGTTGAGTTTTTTATTATCCATCTACTATCTTATTAATTTATACTCTACTTTTTTTAGTTATTTTTTTGGGTTAGGTTAGTTTTGTTAAAGTTTGACTCTCTTTTTCTTTTTTTGTGCTTTACATAAACTTCTCTTCATTTATCCACAATGTAATTAAATAAGTATAATAAACTAAAAAAACAACAAATGCAACTCTTAATTGCAAATCAGTAAAAAAAAATAGGTCATTAAGTGAATAATCAAATTATCACATCCTAAACATGTACTACGTAGCTATCCATGACATCACTATAAAATAAAACATAAAACTAACATACAAATCTCTCTTAATGTATATATGTTAGTATACATTGATAAAATAGTAAGTATTGATGCAAAATAATCACTAAATATCTTAATTTAAGTGAAATAAAATATCATATGATAACTAACTTTTAATGATAGTGTTGATAGATCTTTAACTTCTTGTATGGTTGTTATTTTAGCTTCTCATATGTTTGGAAGTGACCTAAGCAACTTTTTTATTATTTCAATGTTAGTATATATCTTTTTAAGACCTTTAAGAGCATCAGTAATATCAACAAATCTAGTGCATATGTTAGATATATTTTTAGCATACTCTATTTGAAACAGTTCATATCTGTGTGTTAGCATGATAACTTTGTTCTTTTTTACTTGATTTGTTCTCTCATGCGTAACATCTAGAGTATGCCAATCTCATAAGTTGTTTCGAATATGAAGACTATTAAATTCATTTCTTTCTAATGCACAAAATAAAATGTGGACAACCTTGTCATTCAAGAAAATTAGTCTGTTATTTTGAGAGAACCTTTCCTTTTTTAATTTGGGAACTTTTATATTATCTATAACTTTTGTAGGAATGAATGGACTATTTTCAGACAATTTCTCATAAATCAATGATTTTTGGCTACCAAGAAAATTTTTATCCTTATTTTCCAATTGAGATAGTCATTTTCATCAAAGAAGGAGATTCTACTAATTTTTTCTCTCTCTTGGTTGAATGATGATAATGATACTCATAAATATGTCATTATGATCTTTGCTATAAGATTTTGTTTGAAATGTAAGCCTAATAGACCCGCTTTAATACCACTTATTATTCCTTAATAACAACCAAGAGGGGGGTGGATTGAGTGTTTCTTAAAGTAAAATTTACTTAGTATGTTAATGATTATAATTTATAAAGGATGAGAATATGAATTCAAATAATTTATTTCAATAATTTACTTAAGCAACAAAGTAAAAAGAGTAAAGGAAAAAAATGCAAATCAATTTATAGTGGTTCGGTAAACAACCCTTACTTAAGTCCACTACTAAGACTCTTCTTAAAATTTCAATATAATTCTTCTTTTAAGGAGAAGAATAGCCTCTGTATAATATTTTCTTGATAAAGAAGAATCCTTTTACAATATCCTTTCAGGGTGAAGAGAAATATTAATGCCACTTAGACACCCCTAAGAAAGTAGTGGTGTAGTCGACCAATGTTTGCAATCTCATGTAGTCACTTTGATAATTTTAAAGGCTCGTCATATATAAACATCGAATATTCCTTCACTTTATTGCATTTACTATTTTCATTTATTAAGAGGTATTAAAGGCTTTGTTTTTAAAGTAAAAGCCTTTTTGATCTTTTAAGCATGTTTAGAGGCACTACAATAAAGCAGACTTTTAGCTACGTTTTCTTTAGCAACAAAATTAAAATCGTCGTTAAATGTAGACTTTTGGCTATGATTTCATAATTTGTCTCCCAAATTCGTGGTTTTTGCAACATTAGATGATATCATTGTTGAAGCAGTTTATTTAGCGACGAGTTCCAGAAGTTGACTCCAAAAACCACTATTTTGGTGATGGTTTTGATACTTCGTTGCCAAAGGTCTTGCATTTGGAGACGAGAATCGAGAACGTCATGAAAAACATGAACTTTTTGTGATGATATATGTAATTCATCTCCAAATGAGTATTTTTTGCAACTATACGTTAATTTCGTAGCAAAAAGTGGATTTTATAATTAATTATATTAATTTGATAATTTTTTTATGGCAAGTGTGCTTAATAAGCCTAAGGTTAATTATAATTGATATTTATATATGATTTTTCATATATTTTCATTTTTCTTCTTTACAAATTTGTTTAAGTAATATATATAGTTAATGCATTAAAACTCTAAAAATTATCTTGAAGGATATGAAAAGCTAAACATACATACAATTTTAATATTAATAAGGTAAAAATAATAAATTTAAGTTGACTACTATTCTGAAATCTAAAAGTTGTAAAATGTTTTGAAAGTTTTAAACATATTGTTAAAAAATACATGCATGGTAGGTAATTTAAATTTTGGAAAGTAAATATTTTTTGACATAAAAAGATAAATATACCTAAAATTTTAATGTTAATAAGATATCATAAATTTAAATTGACTACTATTCTTAATCATTAATATTTATGAACAATAAAATTATAATACATATAAATATTGGAATATGGTAAGTAATATA
>JANZXP010000195.1:5194435-5208299 GCA_027576715.1 Erythroxylum flavicans | reverse complement strand
TTTAAAATTATAAATAATAAAATATTAAATTAAAATAAGAAAAATATAAATAAAATAAATTTAGTAAATAAAATATTCCATAAAATATATTATTATTTATATAAATTCAAATTATAAATATTAAATTAAAATTAAAATATAAATAAAATAAATTTAGTAAATTAACGTTGGCCTTGCTTTCTATTAGTTGAGAGTATAATAGAAAATAATAATTATAAAAAGGTTATTAATGGAAAGTAGAATTTCTACCACAGAAGTACTTTCCTACCGTAATTATCTTTCTATTTATCGATTTCTACGGTTACACTACACTTTCTTCTAACCTTTGATTATTTGTCTATAAATTTAAATATGTGACTACATTTAAAAATTACAGTAAATAAGTACTTATCTTCGCCACGCTGTATTTTTCTATACGTATTAGGTTTTGTTTTGTCAATTGATTTGGTAAGTTCTTTCCCGAAACTTCGGTCTCTAATTTTATAGAATTTAGCATCCTTCTACTTCTCCTTTAGCTTTTTCGATTAATCTTCTGCTGATACCTTTTGTTTGATTAACTCTTTTGGCCGTTTATTATAATCTCTAACAATTGTTTTGGGGTTCGACGTGCTGTGTTGGTATTAGTTGATTCTTCTTAACGAGAAAGTTTGAATTTGAGGCTGAAACTATATCTAGGCTTTGGGTATTGTGGGCACCTGCGTCACAAAGGATTTAATTTTATAGCTTTCTTGGCGTAGGTTAACTTCAATTTTTATGGCATTTGAATGCCAAGAAAGCACCGAGGTTTTTGTTGATTTCATTTGCTGCGAGGGAAATTCTCATCCCATAACTGAGAGCTCTTATACATCAAACATCCAGTAGAAAGAAACTTCAAGCAAGTGTAGTACAAAAGAATTGCCTTCTCTCGGCATTCTGCCTAGATGTCGTCGGTCGATCACCAATCTTCCTGCAGCCTTGGTATCTGAAATCCTCAACTGTCTTGATCCTAAAGAGGTTGGTATAGTTTCGTGTGTATCCCCATATCTTCATAGGCTTGCATCTGAGAATAAGGTGTGGAAGGAAGTCTACTGTGACAGATGGGGACTGCCCATAGTGCGAACCCCACTGAGTCAGGGGCCTTCTGATGAGAAGTCATGGAAAGAGCTGTTTGTGGAGAGGGAGTTTAGGAGTAAGACTTTTCTGGGTCGGTACAGTGTTGATGTTTTGTATGGCCATACTGAAGCAGTTCGAACAGTTTTCCTTTTGGCTTCTGCCAAGCTCATTTTCACTTCAGGGTATGACTCTGTCGTGCGAATGTGGGACATGGATGAGGGGCTATTAATTGCATGGTCTAGAAATCTTGGTTGTACCATTCGAGCTGTGGCAGCAGATACAAAGTTGTTGATTGCGGGTGGTACTGATGGCTTTATCCATGGTTGGAGGTCAGTGGATGGTCTCCCATACCTCTTTGATCTTAAGGGTTCCCAGGTTCCAAACACTGAATATAGGCTTTGGGAGCATGAGGGACCTATAACATCCCTTGCTTTGGATCTCACAAGAATGTATAGTGGCTCATGGGACATGTGAGTTCGTGTGTGGGAACGTTCTTCATCGAAATGCTTAAAGGTTCTGAGGCACAGTGAGTGGGTCTGGGGTCTTGTTCCACATGATACTACACTTGCAAGCACATCCGGTTCAGATGTATATGTTTGGAACACTAATAATGGGACTTTGCTAACTGTTATTTGTAGTGCTCATGTTGGTAACACTTATGTTTTGGCAAGAAGCCACACAGGCGACTTTATTTTTACTGGAGGAGAAGATGGGGCCATTCACATGTTTGAGATCACTAGCCACACCACGGAGGCTAATGCTTTTAAGGTGGCAACTTGGATTCCTCACACTGGCCCTGTGTACTCTCTTACTTTTGAGTTTCCATGGCTTGTTTCAGCATCTAGTGATGGTAAGATGTCGCTTATAGATGTCGGAAAATTGTTGAGGAGAAGCAGGCAAACTTTTAGAAAGAAAATTGCAAGGGTTAACAATTGTGATACTTACAACGTGGAGCCACCACAGAGGATGCTACATGGTTTTGGACCCAACTTATTTTCAGTTGACATTGGTGCTGACCGTATTGTGTGTGGAGGAGAGGAAGGTGTTGTTAGGATGTGGAACTTTGCAAAGGCTTTGGAAATTGAGAGAAGGGTTCGTGCTCTGCGAGGAATCCGGTTGGAAAACCGAATGCAGAGGCGTAAGCTCCAAATAGAGATGAGCTGCAAGGGTGACCGGAGTGATCAGTGTTCAGTTGCAGCAAAGAAGAATGGACTGCATGGAGAAAGGAGTGGTGAGTGGCATTATAAACGTGTTGTTAATGGTAAATTGAAGGCCTAACTGTGAATGGAAATCATTCTTCACAACACTGCAGCCATGCAATCCTTCAGATAACAAAATTGTAACAGAATTCAACATTTTTGGTTTATACTGACACGAAGTTAAGTGTTTACTTTCCACTTGTAGTTGATTTCTTCTCTTCTTGGAAATTTGCATACCAGGGCCCCGATCATCCAAATACAATTTCTGAGTTCTGCAGAAGAATTGGAGCATTGTTAGGAATGCTAGCAATTCTCTTACAGTGTTGATGATTCTCTTTTTAAGCGTTGAGAATTGAAACTTTCGCGTTATTTAACCAATTTGGACATCATTAACCGAGCAAAACACTAACCTAAAATATTTAAACACTTGAAAAATATATCAATTAGGTCGCTTTGTTCGATTTCATAAAATAATATTTATATATTCCTTTATTTATCATTTTTATTAAATATTAAATTTGATAAATCTTTCATTTTATCATTTTCTTTTACTATTAAAAATACGATAAAAATGAAATGATTAAAGAATAAATATTGTTCTTCATAAAGAAAATTTACATGGTAAGAGAACAAACATAAGAAACCACTGCGGAGAAATAACAAAGAAGAGCAGAGTCGCATTGCCAAAGACATGCACATGAAGATCAGTAGCAACGCGTTTCATGGTAGCTTTTCTTCCAAGAAACATTACCAGCGAAGATCAATGGCACTCGTTTTTGTGAGCCTTGTTGTCTTGTCTATAAGCGTGACTGGTGCAACATATGTAAGACGTGGGTTACCATCACATGTCACCGCATTGTATGTGATGGGTGATTCTTCTGTTGATTGTGGAGAAAACACTCTGGGTTACCCTTTTCTTCGCCGCAATTTTTCTTTGATCCCTTGCGATAATGGGTCCGACACAACCCTTGTTCCTCATTTTCTTGGTACGCTTAGTTTCGCTAGTACTCTTCCCTTTGCTTCTTTTTCTTATTGGAAGTCAGTTGCATGCGTCATTGCTTGTTTCTTGACTAGAAATTTTCATCATGAATGTTCGTAGTTAGCTTTTCTTGAAAATTTGTGCTGATTGAAATAGAATCTTGTCTTTCATTAAAGTAAATCTTGCCTGCCACTTCTTCGTCCTGTACCCGTCTCAAGACTCAAGAAAACTGCAGTTTAGAAAAGCACATGTCAAAGAAATTGATAATTGCCATTTAAGACATAGCTACAGTAGTCACGCATTTTAATGTGAATGCAGCTAAGAAGATGAATCTGCCGAAAATCCAATCATTCTACAATCAGAATGGCTCAATCGAAGGACTAAAACAGGGTCTGAATTATGGTTCTGCAACAGCAACAATCATAAAAGTTGGTTCCCTGAGCCATCAATCTCTGAACCAACAGCTTCGCCAAGTTTTTGAGACCATTCAGCTGTTGCAGCTCCATCTAGGCGAGGAGGAAGCTCAGCATTTCGTCAAATCCTCCATCTTCTACCTCTCCTTCGGAAAATATGACTATGTCAATCTCTTTCTCGGTGATTCTTCAGGCCTAATGCTTGGGTTTAGTGGTCAAGAGTTTGGTCACATTCTGGTGAACCAGATGGTTCGCGCTATAAAGAACCTGTACAATGCAGATGCGAGGAAAATGATAGTGATGGGTATAATGCCACTGGGCTGCATGCCACATGTTGTATGGGAGTGGACTAAAAGTGAGAGTGAAAATGATGATGAAGTTAGAGGATGTGTGGAAGAGATCAATGTTCTGGCTCTGCAATACAATACAATGCTTCACGAGCGCATTCTTGATCTTAACACGGAGTTGCCTGATGTTCATATAACCTTCTGCGATGTTTATCATGGAAGTTTGGAGATTATGTCGAATGCAGCACGCTACGGTATGTACGTGTCCTTGTTCACCAGAAAAAAAAGAAGAAAAAAACATGTCCTGAATGCTCTAATGTGTTATCCTTCTTAAAACAACATGAAAATTTACCAGTTCCGAAAGAATACAACTTGAATTTTCCTTTTCTTTTTCTTTCTAATTCTTTTTCAGACTATCTTCAGTTTGTGTGACAAGTGCAGGATTTAAAGATGTGAAAAATCCCTGCTGTGGACTGCATACGCAAGATGCAATCGTAGGATGTCTGTCAATTGAGATGGCCTGCAACCAATCCTCAGGTCATGTGTGGTGGGATAGCTATAATCCTACACAAGCAGTGAACTCGTTGCTTGCTAATTCAGCCTGGTCAGGATACATTTGCAGTCCTATCTCGGTCCAGGATCTGGTTTACACTTAGAAGTTTCACATTCGCTCTAAGATTTCTCAAGTGCTTTAACTGAAGGGGTTTTCTGGCTTCTAGGCAACTCAGACTGAACATAAAGAATTCCTGGTTTTGCATACTGATACAACGTTCAATTTTAACGACTCCTCTTGACAGTTCAAGATAAGACAATCCTACTAAGTCTTAAACAGTAGACATTTAATGTTTGTCAGGTATGCAAAAACGTAAACATCATTACACAATAGAGATAGATTTCAGGACAAGGCTAAATTGATGTAGTGAACAGCAACAAATAACTAAAACGAAAGGCTAAATTGATCTTGTGAAAAGCGACAGGTAGCTAAAGACCAAAGCAATGGATAATGTTTAAGCATCTGTTTCCCTTCTTTTCCAATGAAGCTGATGGTAAATATTAATTATAAATTTCCCACAAATATTATAGCTTTAAATCAAGAACGAAAATCTGCATAAACTCAAAAAGGAAAAAAAATAAATATAATATTTTAAACACAATACCAAAAATTAAACAAAATTTGAAGGTTTAAAGATTTATCAGTCATTAAATATCATAAAACTAGTGTATAGAAAAGATTGAATAAAGTTAATTAATTTAAAATAAGATTAAAGAAAGAGATAATCTTACTCATAAAAAGTTAAAGTTTAATTAAAAAAATATATTGTTAAATAAAATCACCCTATTTATTCTTGTTTATAAAAATCAATTAATTTTCAAAAATTATATAGTTAGAGGTGAAATTTTCTAGCCTTCATGTGATACAAAGGTGATACATCCTCGAACCCAAAGAGTTATGCCCAATAGACCCAAAATTGTAAGAAGAAAATAACAAAATGAGCCAAAGAAAATAACAAATCCAAACAAATTGTCTCGTAAAGTATAAGTGCAGAAATGTCGAAAATGGGGTAATTCTAGTTATAACTTCAAAAAATGCAACTAGGACAACTCAACTCAACACACTGAGACTTCTTTATAGTTGTGTACACATTACTTCAATCATATGAATATGGTTTTATAAACATAAAATAAATATTGTTTATCATTATCTTAATCAGGTTAACATAGAGGCAATCTCACAGGTATACAACTTTTCAATTTTATATCAACCATTATTGGCTTTAATAACTAACAAAGTTATTTTCATTACAACAATAGTTAAACAGCTTGAACAAGGACGATGATAATACTATACCAAGTTAATAAAGCAACATTATAAGGAATGTGCTCTTTATCAATTTGTCTTTGTTGAAATAATTACAAAATTTGTTTATAATATTTTATCTTCAATTTATGAAATAAGTTTGGTTATACAATAAGTAGTTATATTTACATTACACATTTCATATACAAATATAATTCAAACACCAATTCTTTCATAACATAGTTGAAATTAATTTTAATCATTACATAGTTGAAATTCAATATAATATTCCCATAACATATATACAAAATAAAAGTACTATAACCATAACAAATCCTATTACAATGTTCATTAGCATAAACTTCATTTCTTTTATCTCTTTTCTCAATAAATTGATGGCCTCCTGCATAAGCTTCATTTGCTCTTAAAATTCCTTAATTATGCCTGTTTCAACCTCCTCGTTTAACATTGATAATTCTTTCTTTAATTTTTAAATCACTTTGACGGCTCACTCAATAAACTTTTAATAGTACTATTTGAAAAAGTTGCATCTCCTAACCTGAAATATTTCATTTCGTTATACATACTTAAACACAAGTTTTTTATTAAATAACAATAAATTCTCATCAAGTAATTGGAGCATTTGTATAATTTCCAATTAGGATTATGATCACGCCATAAAGTTCTTAATGGGGCCTTTAACCCACAATACTAAACCACATTTCTTACATTTGAACTTATTGTTGTATTAATAGATGATGATGATTCCATCTATATACTAAAGAAAATTACAATGTAAATTCACCTATAAGTAAAACATTAATGCCAAATATAAGATATTCTTTGCTAGGTTATTAAATTATAGTTATGCAATTAGGTTAACTAGTTCCAAGATAAGAAAATCTTTCAACTAGGTCCAATATTAGATAATCTTTCAACTATGTCAAATAGAAATCCTAACTAATAAATCAATTCCAACGTACTGCAAACACATAAAGCTCAAGAAGTATAATCTTCCCTATTGCTTATGATAAGATGGCCTATTGCAAGGGTGAATGTAAATTATCCTCATTTGTATTCTCTACTAGATAATCAGCAAATACAATATATTAAATTACCCTCATTTGTATCCTCTACCAAACAGTCACAAAACTTAGAATATTAAACAAACAAAAACATCCAAAATTAAAAAGTTCTCCAAAGAAACACTCAAACTCCCTATTACTTAAGTTTTGATTGTCAATTGCAAGGACGAAGATAAAACTAAAATGACAACAATATCTAAATTGTTTACATCGTTATCCTCATTTATACCCTTTAACAGACAACCACCAAAGAGACACCCAAACTTTTCTTCCCACAACCCATTTCACAAATCCTCTATTTCATTACATCCCTTTTGAAAAAAAAAAAGTATAAACAAATAAAGCCTAGGCAAAAAGAAGCAAAAACAATTTGCATTACTAAAGATTGTGAAGGTGATGACGGGCAAGGTCGGTGAAGGGTGGCAAATGAGAGAGAAGATACAATCTAGATTGCAAATACTTCGGAGGATGTGTTTTAGATTATGGATAACTAGTTAATAGATTCCACCTACAAAGACAACCCTATGAAGACAAATGAAATTAGGGATTTTAGGAACTAAGTCAGGGATTTCAAGAATTAGGGGTTTCATGCGCTTCTATTAATTAGAGAACTAAGTTAATTAGTTTAATTATTAAAATTAATTTATTAGTTTAAGTTAATTTGTTATGTTAATAATATTTATGGTTAAATTACGTGAGTAGGTCCTACGACCTTTAATATTAATCCAATTTAAATATTTTAATTTAAGCATATAAGTCTCACACTATCATGTCAAAAATTACGCGAGATTCGCATTAATATTAAGGAGGTGCTTGGTTAAAGAGATTGAGAATGAATCTATAGGTATAGAATGAAAAACGTTAATTGGTTGTTTATTATGATTGAATTAACAATTTTTTGATATTCTTCTTTTCTTTATTTCTCCATATCCTCTACTTTTGAGATGAATGACTTTCATTCTGACAGTCTTTGTCACACCCGCGATAATAAGTGTCACCCCTGTGGCACATATATTTTAATTTTTAATTAAAATATATTTAATTAAGTTATAATTAATTAATTAAATATTTTAAATATATTTAATTAAAATATAATTAATTAAATGATTAATTAATATGTAATTAATTAATTAAAATATAATTAATTAGTTAATTACAATATAACTAATTAAAATATAATAAAATTTTATTTTTTAATATTTTTTACAAACCAACCACTGTTAGTAATAATGGTAATCATTCTTTCTCTTAATTAACTATCATAATTATAATGATTATATCCATTCTCATTCTTATTAACTAGGCATGTCAAAAGTAACTCAACCCGATCCAGCTTTAGCCCGCATTGACCAGGTCACGAGCGGGTCACAGGCCGAATTAACCCGCCCATAGTCGATCTGTGACTCGTCGATTATGTTCAAAACAACGTCGTTTTGAACATTTTTTATTTAAAAAATACATGACAAATTTATTGACATCCTTACTATTTTCCTGTGTGAACCAACGTCTATAACTTGTTGATTTGACAATTTCACACTTCTATCACTTTTCTTGTAAATTTAGGATTAAATTTGAATATTTCTCGTTTAATATGTAATTTTCAAAATATTAGCATTCAATTTATCAAAAGAATTAAATCTTAGAATTAAATTTGCCTTTTTTTTGGCCTAATCAGAATCAAACAGAACGCATAATATAATCAAGTTGATGTTAACTTTAACTATATTAAGATAATCATAGTATGTTGGAGCCATCCTAAAATCCAACTACCCGCGAGCAATAAACCTAAAAGCAACAAAGTTATGTCTCTTTTTTCAGGTTTCATAGTCCAACGTTTCCAAGTTTAAAACCTTTGAAACCAAGAGAGCAACATGTTCATGGCTCCTCAAACCCAATTCCTTCCCTCCACTTTCATTTCTCCTCTCAAACCCAAAACCTCCCTCCTTCAATCTCCTCCACCCTCTAAGCTCTTCACTGTCACATCCTCTTCAAACTCTCCAATCTCCGGCCGTAGACTCCGCGTCGCCGTCATCGGAGGCGGCCCTGCAGGATCCTCCGCCGCCGAGACTCTCGCTGCCGGCGGTGTCGAGACATTCCTCTTCGAACGCAGCCCTTCCACCGCCAAGCCATGCGGCGGAGCAATCCCTCTTTGCATGCTCGACGAATTCTCCATTCCTCTCCACCTCGTCGACCGACACGTGACGCGCATGAAGATCATCTCCCCTTCAAATGTAACCGTCGATTTCGGCTCCAAAACGCTAAAACCCCACGAGTCCATACCCATGCTGCGCCGCGAAGTACTCGATTCCTTTCTCCGATCTCGCGCACAATCCAACGGCGCTCATTTAATCACGGGCTTGGTGACCAATCTCGAACTGCCATCCTCCCCAACTAAACCCTACATCGTCCACCACACGGTTAACAACTCCAAAAAAACCCTCGCCGTCGACGCCGTCATCGGAGCCGACGGCGCCAACAGCCGAGTCGCAAAATGCATAAAAGCCGGAGACTACAACTGCGCGATCGCGTTTCAGGAGAGAATCAGATTGCCAGAAGACAAAATGGTGTACTACCAAAACCTTGCCGAGATGTACGTCGGGAACGACGTGTCACCGGACTTCTACGCGTGGGTGTTCCCGAAATGCGACCACGTGGCGGTAGGAACAGGCACGGTGCGAGGGAAGAAAGACATCAAGCTCTACCAGAGAGGCATCAGAGAGAGAGCGAAAGAAAAGATAAAGGGGGGAGAGTTGATGAAAGTGGAGGCGCACCCAATACCGGAGCACCCCCGAGCGCGGCGGGTGAGGGGAAGGGTGGCGCTGGTGGGGGACGCGGCCGGGTACGTGACGAAGTGCTCAGGCGAGGGGATATACTTCGCGGCGAAGTCGGGGCGGATGGCAGGGGAGGCGATAGTGAGGTCGTCGGAGGGAGGGGAAAGAATGGTGGAGGAGGAGGATTTGAAGAGGGAGTACTTGAGGGAGTGGGATAAGAAGTATGTGGGGACTTACAGGTTTCTGGATAAGTTGGAGAAGGTGTTCTATGGGAGCAACTTGGGGAGGGAGGCATTGGTGGAGGTGTGTAGGAGTGAGTATGTGCAGAGAATGACATTTCAGAGTTATTTGTATAAGAAGTTGGCTAGTGGGAATGCCTGGGATGATGTGAAGATGGTTTTGGGGACTATTGGGAGCTTCGTGCGGTGTAGTATAATTCGGAGGGAGATGGACGCTTTGACCCTGTAGTTGTGGCAGCCCATTGTTATGAGGAACATTAAAGGATGTTTGTTAACTTCTCTTGTGTTGTTAATCTTTCTTGCTATGAACTGAAGTTTCTTTCTCTTATTAAATTAAGAAATTACAGTTGATATTTTTCAATTTTATTAATTTTAAACTGTTAAATGTGTATAATAATTTATTACTGTAATTTAAATAAATTATTTTAATAAATTAATAATCTAAAATTAAATAATAATTTTTTATAGTTAACATTTACATATTTAATATATAAAGTGATATGTAATAATATTTTGTGATAATTTTTAGTAAATTCACTCAAAATTTTGATTTTATATAACTTTGAATAATATATTTAAAAGTTTATTAAAATTATTTAAAAATTTTTTAAATAAAAAATTAATTATAAAAATAATTATTAAACTTATTTTAATTTAGTTGTCAAAATTTTTAATTTAGGGCTAATATTTTATAACTTGTATAAGAAGTCAAAACATTAATTTGAATATGTTATTTCTATTAATTATTATTGTATTTTCAATTCTGCTTACCCTTTTATTAGAGTTTTGTTGATGTTTTACGGTAAGATAAGAATTTAAAAATATAAAGGTTTAATTAGTATTAGACAATTATAAAATTAATTGAGATTAAATAAAATTAAAGAAATTAAAATATGATCGAAAGAAATTGTCTGCAAAATTTTCAATAATAAGAGTTATTAAAGTAAATAGAATCGAAAAATTAAAAATTGAACTAAAAAGTTAGACTATCCGCCCGCTATTTATTTTTTAAAGAAAAAAAATTCAAAACAATATCGTTTCGAAAAAAATAGGCGAATTAACCATGATCGGCCCGTGCTTCAATCAACTATAGCCAAAAACGGGACAGACCGGGCCATGATTGCCATGTTTAAGTTAGACGATTTAAAATTTTTATAATCAGACTGGCTAAATAAGTTAAGTTATTTGATAATTGAATTTTATAATCTTATTTTACTTTTGAATGCTAAAGAAATGTAAGAAGTCTAAATTTCATTAAATTTACCACAAAGAGTTGTAAATGTTATAAGATGTATGAAATAAGATAATTTATCAATATGTATTTATTTTAATCAGCAGGCGGTTGAGTTCCTAAACGCAGCGCATCATACCTGTCCAACCCTCTCAAAATCTTTGAACACAAAACTGTATAGACTAGAAAGAGCCAGAACATTTAGAGGAAGAAAAACCCTAACAACATCGCTCTTTCTCTTTTTTTCTTCACACTCTCGACTCTACCCTCTTTCACTCTCATCTCCGTTGAAGCTTGTGTCTTAGCAATGGCGGCCATGCTGGTAAGTAAAGTAGATTGTTGAGATGTTTATTTTGCTGTCTCTGATCTGATATACTGATTCTTCTTCTTCAAATGAAACAGCAACCGCAGATCATACTGTTGAAGGAAGGAACCGACACGTCGCAAGGAAAAGCGCAGCTGGTGAGCAACATCAACGCGTGCACGGCGGTTGCCGATGTGGTCAGGACCACTCTGGGACCGAGAGGGATGGACAAGCTCATCCACGACGATAAGGGTAATGTCACCATTTCCAACGACGGCGCCACCATTATGAAGTTGCTTGACATTGTTCACCCTGCCGCCAAGATCCTCGTCGACATTGCCAAGTCTCAAGACTCTGAGGTATCAGTATGACCATCAATTTGAAGCCTTTTTTTAAATTAATTTCCAATAGTTATGATGTGAAGTTTTTTTCAACGTTGAACCACTACAGGTTGGTGATGGAACTACTACTGTTGTTCTACTTGCTGCTGAATTTTTGAGAGAAGCCAAACCCTTCGTCGAAGATGGTGTCCACTCGCAAAATTTAATTCGCAGTTATAGGACTGCTAGCCATTTGGTAGGTTTTTTTTTTTTTGTGCCGCTGAGATTGTAATGTTTGTTGGGTGTGGATTTCATTTCTATATTCTGATGTTTTGGAATTCGTTATTATAGGCAATTGAGAAGGTCAAGGAACTAGCTGTTAGCATAGAAGGGAAGAGTCTGGAAGAAAAGAAAACTTTACTAGCCAAATGCGCTGCTACAACACTTTCTTCTAAACTGATTGGTGGGGAGAAAGAGTTCTTTTCATCTATGGTTGTTGATGCTGTTATTGCTATTGGTGATGAAGATAGGTTAAATATGATTGGAATAAAGAAGGTACGGATGCTTCTTCTAGTTTTGATCCCTCATCTTCCGTTTGCTATTTTTCCGGTACAAATTTGAGTAGAGATTTTGGAAAATATTTCCTGTTCTGAGCTAACAAAACCTTAATTTTCAGTATGTTTTGAGATTGTATCCTGCCTTTTTTCAGGTACCAGGTGGTACTATGCGAGATTCTTTTCTAGTAAATGGGGTTGCTTTTAAGAAAACTTTTTCATACGCTGGGTTTGAGCAGCAACCAAAAAAATTTTTAAATCCCAAGATTCTTCTACTAAACGTTGAACTGGAGCTGAAATCTGAGAAAGAAAATGCAGAAATAAGGTACTGGGCTTCTTTTTCCATTTGACTTATATGTGTCGGTAAGAACTGACTTGGTTAAGATCTTGCTACTGTTTTGTCATATTCGCAGGCTATCAGATCCAGCACAATATCAGTCAATTGTTGATGCAGAATGGAATATCATTTATGACAAGTTGGATAAGTGTGTAAAGAGTGGGGCCAAAGTTGTTCTTTCACGCCTTGCTATTGGTGATTTAGGAACACAGGTGAGTCCCCTTCATTCTTATACGTTTCTCAGTACTTTTGAAAGATGTTTAGGTAATTAGAATAATTTGGTACTTTACTGAACCCTTCTGATTATGTGTATAAGCTTTTAATTCAGCACTAGTCTAATTACCTTCCATTAAGAAAATTGTAGGGGAAAAAAACTAATGCTGAAGAATGTTTCAATTCAGAAATAGAAGATAAAGACTTAGTTTCTTGTTATTCTGATCCATGCTTTTTGGTTTTGATAAGGTTTGAGGAAAAGTTTATGTTCATTGTAAATGGAAAACTTGTTTCTAGATTTATATCAGATAGGTTTTAGTAGTTGATTTTAATTTCTGTGGTTGCTAAGTAGTTTCATGGCAGACTCTTTTTGAAGTGTTTGAGTTGTGATGCATAGAATGCTCAATAGTGATGTCAAAGCTAAAACAAAAAATGAATTTCTACATATAGCATTGATCCTCACAATAAGTTTTTTAGACTTCTTTTTAAATGTCTTTTAAGTGCATTTTTAGTACAGTATTTTGCAGATCGAGATATTTTCTGTGCTGGCCGTGTAACTGAAGAAGATTTGCAAAGAGTTGCTGCAGCAACTGGTGGAACTGTGCAAACAACTGTCAATAACATAATTGACGAGGTCAAGCCTTTTTTTTTTCTTCTTTCTTTGCAGTGCATAACACTAAGTTATCCTTGCTACTCATCTTTACGTAAAAAGCATTCACTTTTATTTTTCCTGAAAGGAATGGTGTTTTTGTTGTTTGATGTGAAAGGTTCTTGGAACTTGTGAGGTGTTTGAGGAAAGGCAAGTTGGAAATGAGAGGTTTAATATATTTAGTGGATGCCCTTCTGGAAGAACAGCTACCATTGTTCTGCGTGGTGGGGCTGATCAGGTTTGTTACTTGTTGAAGGAATGTACTGATGGTTCACTATTGTTATACTCTGTGTTCACTTTTAGTTTCATGTCGGCAGTTCATTGAGGAAGCTGAACGGAGTTTACATGATGCAATCATGATAGTTAGAAGAGCTTTGAAGAACTCAACTGTAG
>JANZXP010000195.1:5152532-5163044 GCA_027576715.1 Erythroxylum flavicans | reverse complement strand
GTTAATTGTAAGGATTAACAGAATTTACTCTTAGATTATAGTGTTAATGATATTGGACCTTCACCTTTTTATTATTTGCTTTACCTATTATACATGCCATTTTGTTATATTATATTAAACTTATTTATTCATAATTTCAAAATAACATCATATTAAAATTTTAAAAATTCTAAAATTACATAGTTTTAAGTGAAAATAAAATAGAATGAGTGTTAATTATATAATATCATAAAGAATAAGTGCTAGTTTATAAAATATGAAAATGAAATGAGAAAAAGCTAAAATATAAATATATAAATATATTTAATTATATATTATATTTCTAGTAAATCAAAACTTATAATATTTAGTCAATATTTTTTCATCAGGATTATAAATCAAACAAATATTTATATTTAAAATAAAAATTACCCTTTAAATAAAACTTCAATGGCTCAGGTAAAACTATGTAAGAAAGGCAATTGATCCAGATGATCGTTAAACTTGTCTTATCATTCACCAGCACAAACTCCAGATCATCATAAACTCTGTGATTGTTTTAGTTTATAGCATGTTTCCATCAGTAAATGTCATTGAAGCGCTTCAAGTTTGCCCTAACATGAACAAAACAGAAAAGAAAACTAGGGACATGATTAAGATGCTAAAGCTCAGGATATCTGAAATCTCAGAGACTTGATGCTTCCAATACAGCACTCAATGCAAAGTTCATAATCCCCAAACGTGCCTCGTACTGACCAACTGGAAGACACAAGGCTTAACTGATGATGTTTGGCAACTGAGATTTATGACAAAAAAAGGCTGTTCTTGAAGATTTAAAGAACCAACAACAAACTTCAGGATGCGCTTCTCGAATTGAATTTCATTAATGATCCTCAAGTTATAATCTATATTCATAATTTGCAGGCAAAATCAGCAATTCCATACCTCCACAAACGTAACTCAGAGCCATAAAAAACACAAAACCTCGTACGTGTTCCTCGGCTTGTCTTCTATGTTATTACAATTTTAATTATTTAAAATCTGCAAGTTACATATGCAAATTAATTAAGGAAACTCTTGGCATCATTATGATATCTACTTCCCGTACGTTGTTGTATGGTTTCAGGGCTTGAAGCAGGTAATTCAGCAATGACGGACTACATCTAGCTAACAGAAAAGAAAAGGTTAAAAGCACGAGAAATTACAGTTGCTGTTCATGTTCATGACAGAAGAGAAGGACTAGCGTGGGGAAGATGAGTCTGTAAGGTGCCAAGGTGATATGCCGGCAAAACCACTTATCGAAATTAACGAGAGAACTTCTGAAAGTTGATGTCACAGAAGAAACCCTAACTGATCATTAAGATTGGCGGGCATATCATCCTTGGCTTCCTCAGAAGACTCTCATCCCCATGTTAGACTTCCCTTCTTCTCTCTATTGTATATGTAATTTCCTGCCACAATGGCTGCTTTGTTTCATACATTTCGATCATCATCTATCTATATTTATAGCCTTTGGCAGAATATACACATATAATGGTTACAGATCAAATCTAGATATGGTTCTATGGATGCTGATAATAGAACATATTCTTCCATAGTTCATGTACATGTTCATTATCTATAATTCTATCTTAAAAGTTGAGCTAGAATCTATATAGGTAAAGCTTGATCATCTAGTCCATTGGTCCATGCCACTTGTTAAAATCGAATTATGATCTTCGATCCATATAGTATGACATGACCCCTTCAGCCTTCCAAAGGATGACTTTCTAGCAAAGCCTCTTTCGTATATATTTCTATCTCTAAATGAGCTCATGTAAGTTACTTAATGATCAATGTTATTCAAAGAGTTTAAAAAGTTAATTATCATATTTTAGGAGTTAAATCCAATATAATATTTTCACCCTTCCTGTATTACTTGGTGAGTTTCAGTGGTCAAATCCACAAGTATTGGTCACAGTTTGTTTCCAAAACAAATCCCGTGGCAACACCTTATTTCTATCAACTATTCATGTGGTCTCCAAAGTGGAGAAAGAATAAAAAATAATATTTAAATTAAATTTAAAATTTTAAAAATATATAATCATTAGATGTAAAACAAACAAACACAAAAAATAGGCAAAGAGAAAATAGACTCAAATAAAAAAAAAAGATGGTCTGCATATAAGAAGAATACCATAATCAATTGTAGACTAGTGATATTACCAATACCACCATTGTATTTGATAATATATATGATTTTTAATAAAAATTACAATTGACATTAAGAACTACATATAGCATACAAAATTCAGAAGAGTAATATTTCTTTTCTAGTTTGAGATATGACCAAACTTATTAAAACCCAGTGAAAATCTCGTTGAGGAGCAGGATTTGAGAAGGTCTAATAATACGTAACATTATTCCTAATTATAACATGACTATTTCTAAATGACCCATATGAAGCAATATTTGTACTTAATTATATCTGAACCAATTTTTCTAATCTTGAATGCAATATGAATTTTATCAATTAAATATTTTCTTGTCCACTTAAATTAAATTAGGATAGACTGAGCCGGTTTATCATTTTTAGGATGAATATAAAAGGCAATACATCACTCATTTTAGGGTTGAATAAGTTAAAGTATTTGAATTGTTATTTTCTATTGATTAGGAGGTTGGTCAATATTATAAAATTTATAGCTAAAATAGAGATTAGTGTTGATGTATTTTTATTGAATTTAATAAATTATTTTTATTCCATGCTATATCAAGACTTAATGTAGTTAATACGGTAAGAAATGACATTTAACAACTTTGTAATATAGAGCATAGAGGGGAAGCTTAGAGCAACTAATAAGATTACTCTTTTATGACTAAAAAGTTACAAGTTTGAGCTAAAAAAATGATATCTTTGTAAAATGTAAAGAAAATATTGCATAAAGCCTTACAAAGTGGGGAGTTCTGTACATTAAGTTTGTCTTTTTAGAGAATGGAGGGGAAATCTTTATTATGTAAATTACAAGATACGAATTATTAAAGAGCTAACAACTAAAGAT
This sequence comes from Erythroxylum flavicans, assembly GCA_027576715.1. Classification (NCBI taxonomy): domain Eukaryota; kingdom Viridiplantae; phylum Streptophyta; class Magnoliopsida; order Malpighiales; family Erythroxylaceae; genus Erythroxylum; species Erythroxylum flavicans. The sequence goes on along the minus strand of JANZXP010000195.1, from coordinate 5,160,024 downwards.
TATAAAGTAAAAAACTTATTTGCTATGAGGATGTTTCTTTTCTTTTTGAAGACTTATTCCGTTTTCTTGTTTTTTCCTTAAATGTTAAGAGATCAGTAACATAATGGAATTTTCAATCTAAGTGATAGATGCACAGAATTGGGTACCTTTTGTAGGTGCTTGGCTGGTGTCGAGAAAAAGACTTCGGGTCGGGTGGGTCCAGCAAGATAATTTCCTTAATAATTATTAGAAGTAGAATCTAATTGGTTGACTTTGCTCTTCGGTTCCTGTCACCTCGTATGTCCGTACAACTAGTTATGCATTATTCCATTTGCATGAAAATGAATTATAGTGAAGTCAATCCGCATACCTCTTTATCAAAAGGTTCTATTCTCTTTCATTCTATACGTTAATGTTTAACAAACTAAGAAATTTAAAGTTTATATGATGAATTATAATTTTTAATAATAATAAAATATGATAAAATTATTTAATAAACTAATAATATATATACACGAAATTATTTATAAATTACGTATTTTTTAAGAATTATTCTAATCTAATCGATCACATTGAATTGAGATTTTACTTAATCGAGAAGATTAGGGCGTTCTACAATTATATGTTACTTTCACCTTTAGCTATTCGTTCTTTTTTTCAAGAAACTCCGCTCTTCTTCCACTGAAAAGTTACTGAGACAAATTCCATCCGTTTTTGAGCAGTATTAATTGGTCCACCCTTTTCTCTTCCATTTTGAGTTTATTTTAAAGATTACAACAACTTCAATTGTCATAAATGCACTATTTTATTTCTTTTTTTTAATTTCTGCCCTTTTTATATTATGGCATATGTAAACTTTACCACATATTAAAATACATGTTGAGACAAACGAGGTTGAAGATTATTTGGGTTCATCTTTTAGGGCAAAGATATTCCCAAGAAGCTCTAAATATATGTAAACTCATAGTTTTTTTTAGATGTTTTCAAAACAATAAAACAGGAGGTTTAAAGTTTTAAAAGTTCAACAGATATGATATTGAAGAAATAGAAGGAAAATTTTTCACGCATGAAAAATCTGAAAAAATAGCACACGAATTTTCTACTATACCAAGTATTCAAGAATCAGTACATGAAATTTTAATGAATTTGAAATTAATTGTATTGAAAAGTAATTTGTATGGAATTCATGATGCATCTATTTAATTTGTGTCAAAGGTCCTGAATATGTAACTTCTCAAGATATCATCTTACCCCATTCTGAGGAAATTTTTGATAATACATCGTCATAAAAAAAATTAAAGATTAAATAAATTTGAAAATTTTAAAAAATGATTGAAAAAATTGACCTTAGTTATTGAAAATTTTAAAGTTTAATTAAAAAGATTATTAAAAAGAAATTAATTGGCTTAAAAAAATTGGTTAATTAATTAATAATAATCTAATCAATTTTTAACAACAAAAATTATTAAACTAGATCAAACCAAAAAATTGAAAGCTAAACTGAAAAGTTGGCCGATTCAAGATTTTCAATATTAAACTAGTCAAATTTGTTCAATTTTTAAAACATTAGTTTTTAGAAGCACATTTTTAAACAATAGTACAAAATTAATTTATATAGATATGAATTATTTGAATTTGTTTTTAGTTTAAACTAATTTATTGTTAGCATACTTTAAGCATAGAAGATATATAAGCTCCAACAGACAAAGTTTTAAGAGCATTTAATCTACTTGGAACTGGGTGTACTGAAACTAAAAGTAATCTTATAATGACATAAAGACGAGGAAGATAAGATTAAATGAAAGATGTGAGAGAAATGTTTTTATATATATAAAAAAATCAGTACAAAAGAAGAAGTCATTAGGGTTTATGCTATATATATAGTCTTGGGTTTGGTGTATATATATATATATGATATTGTTTCAGAAACTAAAATTTTGAGAAATTAAAAGATGGTGATGATATAGGACAAAAATTGTAGCTAGGCGACGCGTTATTTCCATTAGTAATTATCTAAGTTATATTAAACAGCTTATTACAAAACACTAACAATAAATTAATACTCGATCGATAATACATCTACGTTTTCATGCGACCTACTTCATCCTCTATATATCAGGTTGCGAGGCTTAGGTTATCAAGGCGGGGATGCAGAAAAACTCAAAAAAGTCATTTTACAGGGGCATGGTCATGGCCGCGAACATATAAGCATTAGCAAGTCCACGGTCACTAGTGTCTACAAGCTATTTTCCGGGTAGTCCTAGAAATCCGTTGCCTGGTAGTCCTCCGATCCGTTAGCTTTTGTTCTTTTCCTAGCCTAGAACTGCTTGTCTTTTGCTCAACAACATATATATGTCCGAGTAGGTGTATTTAATTCCTTAATGTAATTTCAAATGAGAAAGATGTTATCAACGATCAATCACAATAATCAAAGAACAAGTATGGAAATAACAGACACACACAACCCAATTTTTTAACACCAACACCTTTAGTCAATATGTCTCTGGATTTTTAGTACCATCAATCTTCTTCAAACACATCTCATCTTCTTTCACCAGACTGCAAGTGAAATGAAACCTGCATCGAATGTACTTAGTTCTAAAATGATACACTGAGTTCTTCACCAATTGTATGACACTCTGACTATCAGTGAACAGAACCTTGTCATGCTGCTTCTTGCCCAACTCTTCCAAGTAATCAGTCACCCGTGCTATTGCAACATATTCAGCCTATGTAGATGACATAGAGATATACTAAAATTTAGACATCTAGCTCACTGTTGTCCCATTTATAACGTAGAAATATCCAAATGTACTCTTGTTTGAATCCACGTCTCCACTAAGATCAGCGTCAACAAAACTCTCTAGTACTACCTTGCCATTCTATAATAAAGTGAGGTGCTAACTGTTCCTTTCAAATATCTCAGAAGTCACTTCACAGTTTTCCAATATTCTTTCCCTTAATTTGACATGTATTTGCTTATAACTACCACTGCATGTGCTATATCAGGCCTTATGCAAGCTATAGCACACATCAGACTCATATCTATAGAAGCACAAGGCACTTTTGCCATGTACTCACGTTCCTATTATGTTCTGTTCACTTTTACGAACATCTACAAGGTAATTACTCCTTTTTCTTCTGGCAGAGAAGTTTGGTTAGGTGTTTTTCAGTTTTGCCACTGCCATTTGCGCTATCACTGACTCAGGAGACTGCAATTTCTGCTTGTTTTGTTATTAGCTTCTTTTTTGTTCTACAGTACTTACTGGTATCAGTTGGTACTCGATCGTTTCGCAAGCCTCCTTTTCAGAGCACAATCACTAGCTTCATCATGAGTGCAGAAAGGTCTCAGCCTCTAGCTAGTCAGTGTAAGTGTATGAAAAGAAGACAGAAACTAAAGAAAGCAAGCAACTGACAACGCACCGTACGTAGATTGAATGGCACTATAGCATTTCCATGCACTTCATAAGTTAATTTGCATGATCAAAAGAAGAGAAAGGTCTATCATGGGAAAGAATAGTCTGTTGGGAAGCCAAGGAGATTGCCTGTGAACCAAGAGCTGGGAGCAGTAGCATCTTACAACAAACTGCAGGCAAATCATACTTGGCTTACTAACACAACCCTAGTCCTCATGTTAGGCCTCTCTTCTCTGATCTTCTCTTCTGTTCTAATTTGCTCCTACTCTCTCTATCTAGTTCTCTATTTATATTTGAAGAATAGGAATGAAATCCAATCCCTTTGAGTTAACTTTACATCTAGACGCCAATAATGGAACATATGCACACCACTTTAGCACTAGCAAGGAAGCACGTGAAGATGGCTTCTCTCTCTATATCTTTTTTTTTTTGGGGTAAATTCTCTCTCTATATCTTACTACTTGCAGAATTCAACTTGCCTCAAGCTTTATTATCTTAGGATTTTGTCAACGACAATGATATCCAGTCCTATGTAGCACTTTAAATTACACTTCCTTCGGAACATAATTATTTTCATATCAATTCCCCTTAAAGTATATTTATTTCTTGATATTGGAACTGATTTAATTTATTTGATTTGATAGATTAAATTTCAAAATTAAAAAATTTAGTTTTATGATTTAATTGTTGAATCGAATTTTATTAAAAATTAATTTCAAAAAATTGATAAATAATAAACATCCCAATTCAACTTAATATTTATAAGTGATTTATAATTATTTTAAATTATAATTGTCAGATAATATTTATCTTAGATTAATTAGTATTCTTACAATATTATATTGTTTATATGTTATTAAAATTATGATTTATTTATTTATTTATTTATTTTGAAATATATTAGAAGAGATTATATGTTTATTTCAAAACAACTTTGAAAAATTATTTTGTTTAAATATAAAATCTATATTTTCTATAAAAAATATATTAGAAGAGATTATTTTGTTTGAATTTGAAACCTTTAGCTTCTGGCTAAAGAGTTTCCAGCGTTAATGAATTACCTTGAATGTTACTATTATTATTATTTTATTTATAAGAAGCCGCTCGTATCAAATAAATGACCGTTACAATAAATTAATATAGCCAAGATATATAAGTAAAAAAATTGTAATTCATGCATTAACGTTCAATCATATTTTCTTAATAATTTTATTTAATTTTAAAATTTATTTAAAAATTTTGAAGTATTAAATTTTTATGACAATATGTATTAAAATGATTTGACATATATATTTGATATTATAATTTTTATAATTTAAAATAATAAGATATCATTTTAATCTTTTTTTAATGTGATTTTATCTTGGTCAATTGGGCTTATTTTGACTCGAAAGTCACCATTGGACAATGTCTTGTGCATCTTATCCAACCCAACTGAGAATAGGTCTATTAAGCTCCCAGTTGCGAATACCGTACCGGACTTGATACCAGATTAGGTTCTGGTATAATATTGTATCAATACCGGTCAATACTAGGTACGGTTTCGGATAATTCTTTAAATTTATGAAATAGTCCATGAAATTTTTAAAAAATTACAAAATAGTTCATTAGTATATAGTACAGTTATACTGCATATTTTACAAGTTTATGTCAACCCTGTTTTAAGAAATCATAATAATAAATAATAATCAAAATTAATATGAAATAACAATAATTTTTAAATATTTCACATATAAATAATAACCACAATTAATATAAAAAAAGACAATTATCATAATACAAATATAAAAATAAGAATAACACAAAGTATTTAAAAGTATCACAATAATACAATTTCATCATTTTAATAAATAATAATTATATCAAAACATCCAATAAAAAGAATAATAAGTATCCTTAACTATTACAATTTACGAAAAGAATTCATGACGAGGAAACAATCAAGTAGAAGTTAAATCTGAAACAAAACATTTACAATTATATTACATATATAGAATTTAACATAAGCTGATAAACATCAAATATAAGTAAAATTAAAAGAAGAGGAAAAAATAACCTGGAATGAAATTCAATCGTCAACAGGAGGATACCTGTTATAACTGTACTGACCTTAGTTATCATTTAGTATAAATTCCTCTTCATTGAGAGCAATTTTATCATCATTATCATCCAAATTTAATGCATCAAATGACATGTCAATGCTTCCCCATTCAAGATTATTTTCTAAGTCATTGACATATACCAAATTCGGTTATTCAGAAACTCAATCCGCTAAAAAATCAATATTATCAATGAAAGTTAGATCAGTTGAACTACTTGTACTATTAAGACTCCTAGTAAACAATATAATTTAATTATTATAAAATTATAAGAAATTATATCGAAATTAATAATGATAATAACATACATTTCTCGAAGCTTTAAATTGTATCGAACAAAAACCAAGTCATTCAAGTTCTTATGCTCCAATCTATTCCTTTTTTTGGAGTGGATAAATTAAAATGTGCTCCAATTTTGTTCACAATCTGTTGCATTCACACATTGACTTAAAATCTAAATCGCAAACCTTTTCAATTCTGGAACACCATTTTCGAATTGATCGCACCAAGAAACTGTAAATTATAAGATAACAAAAGTAGCGTTATAAAGAAAATAAAGTGGTAATTAATTTTCAACAAATAAGAAAAAGGAAATAACTAATACCTGGAGAAAGTTTTCCTCTTTGTCACATAGCAATCGACATTCTAAAATCCCCATAAGACAAATTATAAAGCTCTATTTGTGAATTTAAGAGATCTTGCATGTCGTTAATGTTAACAATTGTTATAATAGTTAAAATCATTCCTCTATTAACTTAAGCTTGCTTACTAAGATCCAGTCTAAAATAAACACTAGGATTTAAAAATGCCCCAGCTGTAAACAATGGAGAAGAAAGTTGTCTTTCCCTTCTCTTATTAATGATTGAAAGATATGGTGTGTACAAAGAAGGCCTATGTTTCATATTAGCCTTGATTGCTTCCGTCGCTCTCTCTATGGCATCAAAAATATAACCCATTTTTGACTTTTCTTCACTATTAACTAAGCAAATTACCCTCACCAAAGGCTCATAAACTCGGATAACAAATTGACATTGAGACCAAAATTCCCTATCTTCCAGTATAATATTACAAACCTCCACTCCAGCATTAGACCTAGCATGCTGAGATGCAATTCACTTATCACTTGTAAACATTTGTCTTAACTCTTTCTTTATCGAAACAAAAGATTGAAGTGATAAGAAATTTCTTGCAAATCTTGTCACAGCAGGACAACACAAATTCCCACCATTGGTTAATTCCTTTCTCATCAAATTCAATACCCATGCACGATTATAAATGAACTTTGTCACCTTTTTAACTTTCTGCATAGTCTCATCAATAACAGAAAAATACTTAGGATCTCCTATATTCTCCAGCATTAGGTCAATGTAATATGCAACACAAGGAATCCAAAAAAAGAATTATACGTAATCTGCATCCTTTTTTCTGTTGCTTTATAAAGGGAATAATTGTCAGTAATAAACTGAACAATATTTTTTGGCCTTACTTCATTCATAACTTCATCAAATATCTTAAACAAAGTCTCAGTATTTCTAATAAGGCCAGATACATTAATAGATTTCAAAAACATATAGTCATTTGTGGAATAAACCAAAAAATTAATAATAGGCTCTTGTCTCCTATTTATCCAACCATCACACATGATTGAACATCTATAAGTACCCCAATTCATTCTTCTTTCAGCCAAATTACTTCTAATTTTAGAAACAGAACAATTCAAAAGTTTACCTCTTAAGTCATCAATCGAAGGACGTTTGTATCCCAGACCATAAGAGGTTATTGTGTCCATCATGGGTTGATAATAATAAGACTTAGAAGCGTAAAATGATGAACCTGTATCATACCACTATCTAACTACTGCCATATTAACATTGCGAGCCGCATCTCTTGATTGCATTACACTACGAATTGAAGGTTGGGCTCCAAGAGTTGTTCGTGGTGCAAAGAAACTAGTCACCTGCCTTCTTCTCTTCCTCACATCAGGTTCAGATACTTCTT
>JANZXP010000195.1:5136343-5149120 GCA_027576715.1 Erythroxylum flavicans | reverse complement strand
ACACCGTAAATTGAAAAACACTTAAAATAAATAATGATATTTAGATCTAGAGAGAGACAATCGGTTGAGATAGAGATGGAGAGAGTGGTGTTATAAATAAGATGAACAAAGTTTCTTGCCCCACACTCGCTCCCTTCGCATCTCTAAAGCTCATATCTGTTCAGTCTCTAACACTCTCCTTTTCAGCCTCTTCTCGTTCTCGTTCCCTGCTTCACTTCTCTTTTCCTACTTTTTCCGTAAGGTATGTCTTCGAAACACATTCTCTTTCCACTTTATTCTGATTTCTTGGATTTTTGAAGTTATCTGATGTAAAGATTGAAACTTTATTCATTTCTTTTGAATACTTGCATTTTAGGATTGTTTGTGTTTGGTTGAAGTAGATCTTGTAAAGTGGGGTCTTCGTATGAGGAACTGTGACTAATTCGTTTGATTCTAGTTGTGACCTGTATCTCTTTTATGTTAAGTTCGTTCCTTTTATAGATCTGGGAAATAGACAGTTGGCCAGTTGTTGAACTAACTGATATTGGATTTGGAACAGGGTAGTGTTTATGTAGTCGTGTGTTCAAAAAAGCGCACGCTTCGATTCAACTCTCTTCTAAGTTACAGTTCTTAAAAACGCAGTTTATTTTCATATTCTAATTTCTTCTTGTTGCTTAGTATTTTCAGCACAAAGCTGGAAGCTTACTTTCTTTTTAATATCTTTCTGTTCCATTTATGCTTCAGAGTCCAACACGAGTGACTTGAAACGGATGATTTCCTATTTTGGACTTTCCTTTTTGTACATGCTCCTTATTGCTGGTATATCTTATTGACATATTCCTTGCATAAATGATTGTTGCATTGCAACTCTGTCTGTTTCTATCTTTTCGTTGAGTAATTGGGGCTGAACTTAATGGAACTAAGCTAAATGATGTTTTTCTTTCCATGTTTCAACATCCATCGTCCTTTTGAGACAATATGACATGCTGATAGATAACATCTGGTAAAGTTGATTTGAAATAATCCCAAAGATGCAACTTTGCGTTCATCACACTTGTTGGAGCAATTTCTGTTGTTTGTTTTGAAATCACATGTTTAAGCTTAGTTGCACACCTTGGGATCCTGATACATGGTGAAACAGGGCAATGGCATCCCACATTGTTGGTTATCCTCGCATGGGCCCCAAGAGAGAGCTCAAATTTGCTTTGGAATCTTTCTGGGATGGCAAGAGCAGTGCTGAGGAATTGCAAAAGGTCGCAGCAGACCTCAGATCCTCCATCTGGAAGTATATGGCTGATGTGGGAATCAAGTTTATTCCAAGCAACACCTTTTCTTACTATGATCAAATATTGGATGCTACAGCCATGCTTGGTGCTGTTCCTGCCAGATATGGTTGGAATGGTGGTGAGATTGGATTTGACATCTACTTTTCGATGGCCAGGGGTAATGCTTCTGTCCCCGCCATGGAAATGACCAAGTGGTTTGACACCAACTAGTAAGTTGAGCTTCATGATGTAAACAAGCTTCTTTATGTTGTTCCTTTTACGCCATAGACTTGATGTTTGGTGAATGACACTATTTTGTTTTCTATGTAGTCATTACATTGTCCCTGAGCTGGGACCAAATGTTAACTTCTCCTATGCTTCTCACAAGGCTGTTGACGAGTACAAGGAGGCCAGATCTGTAAGTTTTTTTGATCCTTTATCTCCCATTTACTAGTTCTTTTCTTTGCTCAGTAGGGTTCTCTTAGTTCCTCTATAGTTAGAAAGTCTTTATCTTCCGTGGATATCTAACTTAATATGTGCTAGCGATGAACACCCTTGATTTAAGCACAATCGATGAAGTTCACTTGTCGAGTAGCAGCCATTTCCTGAATTCACCAATTTTCCTAATTACTGCTACTGTTGCTGTCAAATATTTAGATGATCTTCTTTTGTCTTGCAGCTTGGAATTGATACCGTGCCAGTGATCATAGGTCCTGTTTCGTACTTGCTGCTATCAAAACCAGCCAAGGGTGTGGAGAAATCCTTTCCTCTCCTTTCCTTACTTGACAAGATACTTCCTGTTTACAAGTAAGAGTTTTTGTTTTTAAATTTCATGTGTCTGGGTATTCTTCTGAATCCCATAGGATCAGCTCAGGGAGCAGACATATTCTTAAGCTTTTTCTATCATGAGATCCATGCAAATGATTAGTTTGTTTCAGGGAAGTTATTGGTGAACTAAAAGCTGCTGGCGCATCCTGGATTCAGTTTGATGAGCCTAAACTTGTAATGGATCTTCAAGATCATGAGTTACAAGCATTTTCTCAAGCGTACTCAGAGCTGGAGGCATCTCTCTCTGGTTTGAATGTTCTAGTTGAGACATACTTTGCCCATTTGACACCTGAAGCATATAAAACCCTGACATCTCTGAAGGGTGTTTCTGGATTTGGGTTTGACCTGGTTCGCGGAACAAAGACCCTTGATTTAATTAAGGGTGGATACCCTTCAGGCAAGTACCTTTTTGCTGGAGTGGTTGATGGGAGGAACATCTGGGCGAATGACCTTGCTTCTTCCTTTAGTTTATTGCAGCATCTTGAGGGCGTTGTGGGCAAAGGTACTGACTTTTTTCCCTTTTGATTTTTCATTCTAATTTTTCTTATCTTTGCAAGATGTGAAATAATTTGAGCTATCGTGGTTATGCAGACAAGGTCGTGGTCTCCACTTCCTGCTCTCTTCTTCACACTGCAGTTGATTTGGCAAATGAACCTAAATTCGATAAAGATCTTAAGTCATGGCTAGCATTTGCAGCTCAGAAAGTAATTGAAGTAAATGCCTTGGCCAAGGCATTTGTTGGACAAAGGGATGAGGTACACTTTTAGGTTTCACTTCACCCGTTTATTATGAATTTCAATATTACCTTTAATAAGGTAACTGTAATAGCAGTTAATGTTGCTGATTTCTTTTTTCTTATGTTTCATTGAATTGAAATAACGGATACACATGCAGTGTTAACTTCTATAAGTGTTGGGAACCAATTTGATTTATGATAATTTGTCCTACTAGAAAATTTGAACAAGGATAAAATTTCTTAGGTTGTATGGGAAACTAGACTTTCTCTCTCTATTAAGTTTTTTGTAACTCTGAAGCTTGTTGATTTACTGTTTTTGGTGCATACAGGCCTTCTTCTCTAGTAATGCATTGGCTCATGTTTCAAGAAAGTCATCACCTAGAGTGACAAATGAGGCTGTTCAAAAGGCTGTAAGTTCTTGATATTATTGCCATCTGTTGTCTTTTTGACTCCTTTTTTGGTTAGGTTGCTCTTCATTGGAATTGTTTCTCAAGGTTGTTTAACTGGCTATTACTTTTGATTGTTCATCCATTTTGCTTAGGCTGCTACTTTGAAAGGATCTGACCACCGTCGGCCAACAAATGTTGGTGCAAGGCTTGATGCTCAGCAGAAGAAATTGAACCTTCCAAGTCTTCCCACAACCACTATTGGATCTTTCCCTCAAACCATGGATCTTAGAAGAGTGCGCCGTGAATACAAAGCTAAGAAGTGAGAAGATTTGTTGCTTCTCAGATTATACTAATTAACTTCAGCTTGTCAATTATGTTGACTAGTTTTGCTATATTTTTCTTTTTTTCTCTTTCTTCTTTGGTTACTACTTCAGGATATCAGAGGATGATTATGTCAAGGCAATCAAGGAGGAAATTAGCAAAGTTGTGAAACTCCAGGAAGAGCTAGACATTGACGTTTTGGTGCATGGTGAACCTGAAGTGAGCTTTTGCCTCAATTAAGCAGCTGTCCTCGTTTGATGATATGATTTATTTTCCTTCTTGTACTTCTATTGACAGCCTCCATCTTTACTGTGTCTCAGAGAAATGACATGGTTGAGTACTTTGGTGAGCAATTGTCTGGATTTGCCTTCACTGCAAATGGATGGGTCCAGTCTTATGGTTCTCGTTGTGTCAAGCCTCCTATCATATATGGCGATGTCAGCCGCCCTAAGGCCATGACTGTGTTCTGGTCCTCAATGGCTCAGAGTATGACCCAGCGGCCTATGAAGGGAATGCTTACAGGACCTGTTACCATATTGAACTGGTCCTTTGTAAGGAATGACCAGCCTAGGTAAGTAGCACCAAGACACTGATAACAAAATGTGCTATTTGTAATCATCTTAATGAGCCCTCACATTGTCGACATGTTTGTTGACAGACATGAGACCTGCTATCAGATTGCTTTGGCAATCAAGGATGAGGTTGAGGATCTTGAGAGAGCTGGAATTAATGTTATTCAGATCGATGAGGCTGCTTTGAGAGAGGGTTTACCCCTTAGGAAATCCGAGCATGCTTTCTATCTCGATTGGGCTGTTCATTCTTTCAGGATTACAAACTGTGGTGTCAAAGACACTACCCAGGTGCCCTTTCTTCCCCTCTAGATGCATTTCATTAATTTTGTCATCGATTGTATTTTGGATTCTATTTTGGTATCGGAATGTTCAATACTGGAGTGCCCTTGCATTAAGGGCACGTGATGATGAAAAATCAAAATTCTGATAATTTTTCCACATGGAAAGTATGAATAATAGGATGACCAAGAATTAGGTGTGAATGGTTCTAGCTTCTTCTCCAGGGGTTTGTGAATATAATGGTTTAGGATTGGTTTAACAGTTTTTTTGTGGCTTTAGTTTACTGGGTGAGGATTGTTACATTAAGCAATTCATAAATGCTGAAAGGCAACTTATTATTTGAAAATGCTCAACAACTTGTGCAGATCCACACCCACATGTGCTACTCAAATTTCAATGACATCATCCACTCAATCATCGACATGGATGCTGATGTCATCACCATCGAGAACTCCAGATCAGATGAAAAGCTCCTCTCAGTCTTCCGCGAGGGAGTGAAATATGGTGCAGGCATTGGTCCTGGTGTGTACGACATTCACTCGCCTAGGATCCCCTCCACAGAGGAGATTGCAGATCGTATTAAGAAGATGCTTGCAGTTCTCGACAGTCACATCCTCTGGGTCAACCCTGATTGTGGTCTCAAGACCCGCAAGTACACTGAAGTGAAACCCGCCCTCAGCAACATGGCTGCTGCAGCCAAGCTTCTTCGCGCGGAGCTTGCAAGTGCCAAGTGAGGAAATGCCAAAGTCTAGGCCTTTCCAACATATGAGAGGGAGAATGCATTGAAGCTCAAATAATAATGTCTTCTTTTGTGAGCAATGTTCATGTATCTGGGCCCTAAAGGATTTTGTTCTTTAAGCTTAAAAATCAAACATTTACTAAAATAAATTTTGTATTTTTGAGAAGAGAGTGAGGTTGAAAGCATTTTTTTTTTAGTTTCTAATATTGGAACCTCGTAAATATAAAGAATACAGTTGGAGGAGGTAAAATCTGGATATCTGGATTCCTGAAAGGGTCTAATGAAGGATACCGGGGTGTGTATCCCAAAATTCTGTGTCGATTATGTTACAATGGTCTATAATCACTTTCCTTTTCAGCAATGGTTCAACAAATGATCCATTCTCATCTCCAACCGCATCTTCCTGTATTCAAATGAAGAGGCAAGTATAAAATTACAAGTAATTTCTTAACATGGAACAAGTCAACAATAAACAGGTGGTAATAGCCACTGCATCTTGTAGTTTAGTGGAAATGCCAGTAACTTCTCCCATAACCAAAGTAAGATTTCAGTGGATTTGAGATGAGAAGAAATGAAGCAGGCATTGATTGAGCTTGAAAACATGTAGGAAAGACAGAGCAAAATAAAAATTAGTCAGTCAAAAAATTCACATCGTGGATCAAGTACACAGATGGGGATGTGTCAATTCAAATCAACACGAGCTCAACTTTCAATTACTTAGGCGTCGTCTAAACACAAACAGATGAAACGCAAATAAAATAGCAGACAGTTAAACAGTCAAGCGTTAAGGGAAATGACCTGGAATATTACCCAAAAAACAGAAGACCCCAAACGGAACATGGGGTTTAAGGCTTTATAGTCAATACCAAAGTGAGCAAGCAGTTCATATTTATCTTGTGATTGAGTACCCTGTGAAAACAGAAAGATAAAATAAACATGCAAGAGAACAGCTGATAAGCCAAACATATAGGCATGCTAAGTTGAGTGAGACACAGAGAGTTGGCGGCGGTGAGCACCTTCAGAGCATGTTGAGCTTCATTTTTGCTCTTTCCAGACTTCACAAGGGCCCAGAAGCAAGTATTGTATTGGTTGTTGATGTGGCCTGCAAAAAGATAATCACTGGATGATTTACATTAATTTGATCAATATGAAATACATAATTTGAAACATACTCGAGCCTCTACTAAATTTTAATGGAACAAGCATTTAGATCTTTACTCACAGTCAACTTGTCTCCATGCCAAATAATCTCGAAGAACTTCATATGATGGATAGCATATGGCCCTTCCGTCAAAAGATGGAGGACACTTCAGTTCTTTCTGTGGAAAGAAAGTTCTCCATTTCATCACGTACATTGACGTGAAGAAAGATACTATCAAAGATACAATTTTACTGCACAGGGAAGATCAAGAACTAATATCAATGCCGATAACAAGCCAAGATTTTCTAAAGTTCAAAATGAAGATCAACTGACTAAGCTCATTATGAAGCCAATCATATTGGAGGAATGAGCTCTAGGTAGACACTTTTTGCTAAATATTACTTGCTAATATATACTTTATTGAATGACCAATGCAGAATTGCAAAGTATAATATATAAGTTTCAGTAATTAGCAAAGCATTTGAACCAAAAGTGAAAGTCATAGAAGTCAAAATACAGCATGTTGTAGAAAAATAGGCTAGACGACTACAGTAAGTTCATATCAAGAGTCCTTTTTTAAGCATGCAAATAGGCGTGGAGTTATGGCCTCTTATTGTCCCACTATGTGCATGTATAAGATCAAAATCATATTAAAGCATAAAGCTTCAGGACTTATAGAAGGGATACCTGGCTTGCCTTTGGTAAAAGTTGGAATTCTTCTTCAAAACAAAGCTGTAAGGATTCACAACAAACTGCACAAACTTAAATAGTTTCACAAAAAAGGAATTAAGACCCATCATAATAGGAAATCAATTAGGTACCTGTACTCATCACTGACACCATATGAAAACACAAGATCCTGAAACTCTTGAAGAACAGCCATTGCACATGCATTCATGAGGTTCAAAGCTTGCACGTCATTAGGTTTCTCAAATTCATGAACTCCAGAGAATCTACCCAAGTAACACAAATCAAGTAATAGAATCATAAAGTGATAACTATTTGAAAATTAAATTGCTGCAACCTTAAAAATAGTTATTTCTTGATAAAAGAACATTCAATATCCAAACAAGCTTAGAAAGCTGCAGATACACAGTGGTTCTCCCTATGTAAAGACTATCAAAGCCAGGATTATGCCATTATCAAAAATTCATATTCAAGAAAATCTAAATTCCTAAGCTCTATGACAAACAACTAAAAATTTTCAAAGTTCTAAAAGCACTGACTAAAACAATAGTCCTATTTTTCAAAAATTTAAAAATAATGGGAATGAAAATAATTGTTCAACCCAATTCAAACCTAAATGCAACACCTGTGAAAATGGCACCCATCTATTCTGATGACAATCCAAGTAGATGGCATCAATTTGTTCTCAAATACGAAAGACCGTACGTAATCTGAATTAGTTTTGGAAACATCCTCTACAAAACCACCCAGCTCTAAAAGAAGATTAGGGTGCTCATTCCAAAACCTTCTCCCAGCTATGTTCTCTGAATGGACTATTATTGGTCTTTTTCGTAGTCTTTTAACTGGAGAGCCATTATCAGTGTACTTCACAATATCCTCCACCTATAAATATTACATCCAAGATCTGAGTTTGAAATGCCAAAGGCTAAACGGAGAGGAAATATAACACAAAATATACAAAAAGAAAATAAGAAATGCCTTGGGCCTGTTACTAGTCATCTTCTGTCATCCATAGCACGATGGCATGAAATGGAAGCTTCAGAAGCCAAAGGCTGATATTCTTTGTTGAAAATCATTTCTGAGAATGATCTTGCAAACACAGCAAGATTAAAAACACTTTTGCATCAGATTCGATTGGCAAGCCTATGGCCCTAGTGTTAGGCTTAAATGGCCTAGAATTAGAGGGGCAGAGAAGTTCCCAAATATACTAGCGACATTCATGGTCTAGCTGTTATACCTAGCATTTACAACTTCTCGATACATAAGTTAGACTAACCAATAGTTATTGTCTTAATTTCTGAAGATCTGTATGTCACTTAATTAACTTGAAATATGTTAGAGCTCCTAACATGTCATCAGCATTCTAGTAGTACAACATCAAAAAGATGGAAGTTCGTTTATGGTACATAGCCGACTTCTATGAATAAATCTTTTGGAGAAAGTACTACTAGTGAGATGATGTGTTACAGCTTATGAAGCCACATGTAAGTTATAACAAGATTCAATTCACTGATCTCAAACTCACAATGGAGCAACTTAGCATGAAAATTTGCCTCAAAATTATATGAATAGAGCTCAGCAGATTAATGTATGGTCTACACTTGACAAAATTCCCTGAGAAAATTTCCAGACATGAAAAGAAAGTAAGCCTTTTGAACTCTTGATCTTTCTCCTACCATTTCCAAATCCCCAACCAAGCAAAGAAGTGATGAGAGAAAGAAAAGTATATGCATCAGATGCGTGTATGTTCATAACAATCAAAATAGATTGGAGAAATAACCTCTCTTTTCAGAACACAGGATCCTTGACGAAAGATTTCTAGAAGCTTCTTGTAGTTTATATCAAACTCTTGATAGAGTAGTTCATTTTTCTCCTGCTTTTGAGTGCCCTGCATTTATAGAACCTAAGGTAACATAAACAGAAGTAGACTCCTGATTGATAGAGCAAACTTAAATCTCTACTTCAGAGGGCGTAAAAGAAAGAGAGAGGAAAAGAACAACAGAAGAACTTCAGAAAATGGATAGAAGTAGAAAATGGATAGAAGTGGAAACTATATTTCTTAGAATAACTATTTCCAGGTAATAGCCAACATCATTGAAATTATCAAATAAAGTAAACCAGATTTTTAAAAAAGGAAAGGGAAAAAGGAGAAGAAGAAGAGAGAAAAGCACCTTTAGAATTTGACGAGCTTCGTCATTAGTCTTTCCAGATTTAACCAGCATCCAAAAGCAAGTGCTATACTGGTTAGTAACATGGCCTGAAAATTGAAGAAATGTGTATGATTGATTACTATCCTGGTGTATTAATGCTCCCATGTTACCACGAAGTGCTTCCTTGCATAAATAAATTTGGCTTTCATAATTTGCTTACTATCGACAGTCCAAACTCACATTCATGCTGTCTCCAAGCAAGGTACTGTTGAAGAACCTCGGTAGTTGCACAGCTTATGACCCTCCCGTGAAATGAAGGGGGATATCTTAACTCTTTTTGAGGGAAGAATTCCTTCCATCTTGTGACAAATGTAGAAGTGAAGAATGATATCACTAGCGAAAGAATTTTGCTGCACGATCCATCAATTTCATGTATGTAAAGACTCCCCCCTTACACAGACTATAACTTAAAACAGAAATTCAGAATATCTATACAACTTTCACGAAAAGTTAACCATACATAAATTAAGAAAATAAGAAATATGATTGAAGATCAGAAAAGTGAAAGTTAAAAGCACCATTTCTAAGGTATTTCAGAGTAGACTTCTAATGTTGCCCGTGTAGCAATAGCCCTGAACAAGATATTTCATATAAATATACTGATTCAGAGTATATCTGTTTACCATTTACTTGATTTTCCAATTTGCAAAGAAGCTGAAGTTAGGACATCAAAACTTCTTTATCCATTCTTTCCGATACTATAACAGCAATATAACTATATAATATTTTACAAATCTCTTGGTAAAATGCATAGAAGTACGTGATTAAAACTTTCACACCAGATGTCTACATTGTGAAGCAAGCAGTAATAAAAAGCTAAGAATAATAACCTGGCTCGCCTCTGATAGAACCTGGTAGTCTTCTTGAAAACGAAGCTGCATGTATAAAAGATTATGAATTTATTCAGCGTGTTAACTAATTACAAAAAAAACAAAAAAAGTGAACTTCAGAACCTATATTCATCACTGAAACCATATGAGAAGACTATATCTGGATATTCTTCCATCACCAAAGTTGCACAAGCGTTCATCAATTCTAACGATTTCAAATCGTTTGGCCTCTCAAACTCGTGCACTTCAGAAAATCTACCATTTTTTTTACAAAACGATATAAAAATCGAGATCATAGAGATAAAAAGTTAGAAAAAAGAGTTGAATAACAAATGTAGATTGGTTTAGAATATCTTTACCTTGTGAAATTACTGCCACCGAGTCGAACAACAATGATATTAGGGTGCATAACCTCATCTTCGACCTCGAATGACTTCACATACTCATATTTGCTGTTTGCCATTGGAAACTTCAGTTGCAACTTTCTCACTCAAAATTTATCAAACAGTTTAAGTTCGTGAAGTTGTGAGGTACATGTGAAATTCAAACTCTAAGGACAGATCACAGAAACACTTCCAATCGATCAAGAGAGCAGACGGTGGCGACAGAAAGTGACGGCGGAGAGCCGCGTCGACTTCAGAGAAACGAATCAGAGACGGAGACTAGTTTTCGTCGACAATCATTAAACGACACCGTTGCTCAACTTTAGATTCGGTGACCATTCACGTTATCGCCGCGAATGTCTTGTTAGAGTAACTCTTCTACTCAAAATTAATTAACTCTATTTAAGATATCCTAAAATCAATATAAGCTTAATTTGAAGTTCTTAATAATTAATGGCATTGCTGTATGGAGACAGACCTGGCTCGGATTATACCGCCCCGGAATAAGTTTTACTTAAAATCCTCAGACTCAAAGTCACAAGGTTATTTGAGGTTAGTTTTGCATTTGTGGATATAACATGTTTTTTGACATTTTAGCCCTTCTCAAACCATGATAAGCATCCCTTTATGATAAACATTTCGTTACTATCGTATCTCTTCAAACTTCGCTTTATTGCAGGATTTTGAATTGGGTGATGATGATGATGACGACGACGACGATAATGATAATGATGACGACGATGATAAACATCTCAATCTTTTTATATGGTTAATTTATATTAAATCTTACTTAACTTTATATAAAAAATTATAAATTACTTACATATACTGACCTTGTCTTATAATTTCTTTTGGATTGGATACGAGAAAGTTTGAGTACTAAATAGTAATTTGAAAAAAAAAGTTTTTAAAAGAAATATATGACTTATGTAAAATATGATAATGTGAAATACAATATTTGAAAAATAGGCAATTTTATTTTTTTATATTATGAATTTATAATTTATTAAAAGGTACGTTTCGGCTTTGCAAAGGCCATAGAAGGTTCATCTGTTTTGTATTTTACAAAAATATCATTTCTGTGACTTAAATCTGTAACCTTTTAATCACAAAGAAATAACCTTATCAGTTGCTTCAAAACTCGTCTTAAATTAATTAAATATCTTAAAAGTTGAGTTTAATTAAGATCAAATTAAATTATATCATATTTGATTAATTAATTTTAAATTGACAAAGCTATTATCAAACTAATTTGATATAATTAATTAAATTAAAATTTAAGCCTAATCTAAATAAATTTGACATGATAATTTGTTATTGCTAATTGTGGGACTCCTCTTAAGAGTTAAGAGCCATTGATGTATTTTAAGTTCCCTTTCTGCCCTTTTCCCATATTATTTCCATTTATATTTATATGTTTTCGTTGTGCCATCAAGAAATATTTAATCACTTTAGAAAAGCTTCCGACCTTTCCTCTTCCAGAATTTCAAAACACATTTCCCATTATCCAAGAAAGAACTCTAAACTTTACCTGCGCATGAAGAGACCAACCGATCTAGTTGCCTAGAAAGCATGAATTTCTCTAAAACCCATGAAGGTAACGATCAGGAAGGAAAGGTATAAATTCTATGCAAAGCAAACAATATCCAAAGTGAGTATGAAACGTATCCAGAAGGAAGGCTGTCATCAAATTGCAAGCTACTTCCTGATATCGTTTCTGTATATAAAACCAATCAACTCATAATCTGATGTTCACTCCGGAAACCAATATTAATACCAACCAGCACAGGATAATCAAGAACCGAAGAGCTGAATAATGGACTTAAGAGCAAAGTTGGCCGCACCTGATCGTGTCTATGAATCTTTCGAGCCATCAATGGAGTGGACAAGAGAGCCTGCAGCTGACACGCTCATGGTCTACCTGCCTGGTATATACATTTCTCGTTGTTTTCCTGCACTTTTTTTTAACAAGTTTTCCCTGTTAAAATCAACACCAACCTTGGATTTTCACTACAGGGTTCAAAAAGGAGCAATTGAAGGTTCAAGTGACTACAGCTAAGACCCTGAGGCTAATCGGAGAGAGGTCAGTAGACGGCAAGAAATGGAGCAAATTTCGCAAGGAGGTTCCTATTTCATCGAATTACGATTCCAATGGAATCACTGCCAAGTTTGAGAAAGGTATACTCTTTGTGAGACACCCTAAAGTGATCGTGCCTGCGAAACCACATCAAAATGAACAGGCTCCGAGTCCTGAAAAGCCACTGGCGGAAATGGCAACACAGCCACCACCAGAAGCTCCGAGCCAACAGAAACCAACAATGCCAGACATTAAACCACCGCAAGAAAAGCCACGGCCACGTACAGAAGGGCCTAAACCTCCGGAGGACAACGTGAGTGCGTCGGCGCAACCTCCTAAGC
>JANZXP010000195.1:5081977-5099414 GCA_027576715.1 Erythroxylum flavicans | reverse complement strand
CTAGGCGACGAATCATATCTAGAAGTGGTCAAGGATCTTCACCAAGATATATCTCAATTGAAGAAAGCAAAAACAACAAGCAATGTAGAGAACATCAGAAAATAATCATTAGCCGGAAACAAAGTTGAAAACTGAATGTCTAACCACATGCGGTGGACTATCTCTTAATTCAAAGGTCAAGCCAATTCTTGTCTCACTAGCATTAGAGATTGCAAGCATGAGTTAGATGCTATGTCCACATCAAGTACATTCTCAACAATATCGTGTTGAAACAAGTGTTGAGAATGTCCTTGATATGCCAGAGTGTTCCTGTTTCTGCAAGTCAAATGATATAAAACCTGCAATAGCACGTGTTTGACAATCATATCTATGATGGTTTTAAGAACATGCCCTTTTCAAAAGGCAGTCTAAGATAAGATTATAATAGCATTTCAATACAAGCAACCAGCGCCTAGGGATTTAGTTCTTTGGCAAAGTGAGAGGAGGAAGTGTTTGACTCCAGCACCTTGCCATTGGCCTGCAAAAGCACAGCGGCATCTTTGGTTTGAGATATCCCTTCTTTGACTAAAAAAAACCTTCCCCCGAGCCCCAAGTGGGTTTTAACGGTTTTTGCCATTAATGAAGTTCTTCACTTACACATTTCTTACCAACGACAAAAGTCATTGTCAATAAATGACATCATTTACGCTTATCCATAAGCAACTCATAAGTATTGCTATGGCACGGCTGTTTTCGCTTATCTCGCTTCAACATAATGTCGTGATTCGCTTGGTCGCATTAACCTCTTGTCTAGGAAACCAGAACCTTAATTGTTGGTTCAGTTTATGCAGGGCAAAAAGGAGCATTAGAGTGGTCTTAGCTCCTGAATATTCCAAGAAAAGCATTGTAGAGCAAACCATTGAATATAAAGTTTGAATACGAAATATAAAAGTAATGAATAGGATACTTCCTACAGCAGTTCTGTATTGAGGGTCCAGTGCTGCATCGATCTCATCAAACAGGTAGAACGGAGCAGGATCGCACCGTTGAATAGCAAAGATCAATGTCAAGGCTACAACAGTTTTTTGTCCCCCTGAAAGTTGTTTCATAGACTGTGTTTCCCCTTGGCCTGTAAATGAAACCTAAATAGCACCAAACAATTATAAGCAAGAAGTCTGAAATGAAAAATCACTAAATGCTGATGGTACTATAGTTCTTCTCACCCTGACCCAAACTTTCAGTTCTTACCAATTACATCCACAATGAAGATGCACAAAAGAATAAAAATCATACATTTTCCTAACAAGGGATGGAAGGCTTTGCGTAACATGTTAAGAAGAAGGAAGAGCTCTAATGAACTATAAATATAACTTACCCAACGTACATGCTCAAGAATTCAGTCACTTGCCTCTATGCATGACAAGTATATACTAAAAGGTTATAAAAAAATAAATCAACCGAAGAAACAAGAGGAAACACTTGCCTTCACTTTCACGCCTATATATTTCTCAACCCTACCCTCCAAATCTGCATCGCGCGGCCCATCTTCATCCTCATCATCAAGACCTTGATCACCATCCTGAGGAAATGCAAACAAATGCATCAGACAGCTTCACTTAAGTTCACTACTTTTTTTCTTTTACACACTGTAAAATATTCCAAAGAGAAGGTTAATCAAAATGGGTGCATCAACTACAATATGAAAATGATGAAATATGCATAGAATCTTTTAACTACCATTTCAGCAGGAAAATGGTGTGCATTAGAATTTAAAAATTATAACCACTAAACTTGATGGAAATCAAAATTAACCTCCATGAATGTGTAAAATGTTTAAAACTGAAGAATTTTTAAGTGTATAGTGTGACACACAATCATATAGAGCCAAGAAGAACAAAGAAAGGAAGATCTTTTCTCAGTGTCATGATGGATAAAAAGTCTACCGGTTGAAAGATAGTAAAATGACCCAAAATCCAGGAGCTAATCCAAAATCACCTACTTAAATGACAAGCCTAGCTTTTATAGCCGCTTTTTCTGCCTGAAGTCTGTGTAAACCAGAAATGAATTAACAAATATGAAGCAAGACCTACTCCCTCCCATCCTAGGAATAATTGAGGAGAATTTACTTCCAGTCACCAGCATTGGCATAAAAAAGTAAAAATGGATAAATGGCACAAATTGAGGGGTCTGTTGATCCTCAAACACATATGAAATGGAATCAAGATGGACCAAGCTACTTAACACAATTAACATCACTACGGTAAAGGTATCAAACACACAGTCAAAAGTCAATTATGAGTCATACCCATTTGGGCACCAAACGAGTTCCCTCGCATGCAATGATCTGGTGGCGCAATTAGTATACAAACCCAAACCAAGTTATGCATTATTATCTATCCTTTTTTGGTTATGAATACAAACACAGGTTTCATTAGTGGATATCACATGAAACTTTATCCATCAACCAGTGTGCAATGTGTTCAGCCGATCTCTAGCACTAGACAAAGACATTATTGACAGATAGAGGACCAGTTTCACTTGAATTTTGCACTACCCGGAAGATAAGTTTCTCAAAAGAGAAAAAGTACAATAAATCCAAGACGATCTATAAACTGACTACAAAAATGAATGAAACTATCAAATTATTTTCCATGTTTATAGGCAATTATCATTATCGATTATGATAGAGAAAAAAGCTCCATAACCGAACCTTCTTCTTCATCATCACCAGATGACCGTGACCACCTTGCACAAGTTCAGAGAATACTTCTCGAAAGTGTCGAGCAACACCCTTGAATGTCCTCTCAATGGATTCATCCTTGCGCTGGTCTAAAACAGTTATAAGTTCTTTGATTTTCTGCAACAAAACCAATTTGAACACAGAATTAGACTGCTCATATCATAACCCATACCAACAATAAAATAGTGCTCAGTGCATATAATACCTCGTCACCAGCATCAAGCTCTGCTTGCCTTTTCTGAAGTTCTTCCCGTTGCTCCATGAAATTTACATACTGATCTAGTGCCTTCTTGTTAACATGGCTGAACTGCTGCAATTGTTCATTGCATTTATGAAGCATTTTATGTAACTCTTTGATATTCTTCCGCTTGTATCTGCCATTTAACATAATGTAAACCATATTAATTAGCCAGCAAAAAGGATGTGAAGAGCAGCATAAAAGTACCATAAAATAGCTGTATCAACAATGAAAAAAAAACACACAAGTTATAAGATAATAAAAAAAAATGGCTCATTTATGAGAAGTTAAAATTCCCAGTAACAAAAATTATCGGCATCCATTAAGGACACAGTCAAATCACTCATTATGTATCAAGAAGATGAAACAATGAAGAAGCTAAAGTTCAAGGGAAGCAGTACGTTTCAAAAGCATCTGATGACAGCGGACCCAATTCCCTAATTTTGTTTGAGAACTCCTCTTGTTTGGCAAGAAGAATATTCCTTTTACTCAACAGCTGTTCCAGTTCTCTGGCTTCATCCTGGAGTGTACTCTCATAGTTGTCTTCCAAAGTCTAAATCACAAATTACAAATAAGCCTAAGCAACAGATGCAACCACAAGCCAAAACATGTAACAGCCGTACCTTTAATTTTATCTTTTCATCTTTCAACTTCTTGAGTTGCTTCATTATATCATCTATACTGTTAGAAACTCCTAGAACACAATAATCCAATCAAAATCAAGGCCTTATTCATATTCAAATATTGCCATAATAGAAAATTTTGATCTCACTTTTGAGCTCTTGTGATGCAACTTCAACCAGCGACTTAGCATCCTTCAGTTCTTGCCTTTTCAATTCAGCTTCACCAAGAATTGTGTCAGTCTCTGTCGATGACATTATGGCTTCCAACTCCTGCTTTCTCCTTGTTAGGTTAGTTGCCAGGTTAGTCTCCAGCTCTGCTTTTCTAGTTTCAATCTATAATATTGGAGATTCATCAGAGAAAAAAGATCTGCGCAAAAGAAACATTGAGTAGTGACTGCAACAAGGCTAAGTTCTATGACCTCAATGCGATCTGTCCTGCAGGAAATAAGCTTCTCTTTAAGATCTGTTATTTCAGGGTTCAGTCGAGATAGAAGATCTTTTTCCTCTGATGTTAAGTGATCAATGAGTTCTGTCCCCATCTCAGCCTCCTTCATGGCCATACTAGACTTTAACTGGTCTATTTGACTTAGAACATCTGCAAGTGACTTCTCCTACAAAAGGGATGCAAAATAGTACAGATTTAATTACAATGACTACAATTCCAATAATATATCAAAATTTTCTCCTTTTTCATCAGTATATCCATAAAGGTTGCCCAAAGAATTTCTCCCAATACCTTATTTTCAAGAGCTTTTAAAATGAATTGCTTCTGCTTATTAGCATTAGCAATGTCTTGCTTCAGCTGTTCCAATTCTGACTTATCATGAGCTCGCTTGGCATCAATTTTCTGCTGCTCTGTGACACGCTCAGTAATTTTTTGGTCTAACTGTGAGTTTAGTTAAGGCAAAACATGAAATAAGGTACAGATAATCAATAATGCAATGTCCAAAAGAAGTCTTTGAGTGTCAGTAATATGTTCAATTCCAATAACAACTTAATTTAGTATTTACCAAAACTCGAATAAAAACTTAGAGAGCCTAATGAAATACTAACATGACCAAAAAACATAGTTCTATAATCACCAATATTTCCTATATTTAAACTAATAGCCCCAGTGGCAACGTGAATCAGAGTTCAGCCTGAGCAACAAAAAGCTCCAACATATAAGTAAAATAGAAGTGTTTGGAAATAAATTGCTCCCTTAGCATTCATATATTTTCTTATTAAGGAAACCTGCAACTGCAACTACATGAAATGGAACACTGACAATGCCATTCCTAGTAAAAACATAGCATACAAGTCAAGGAATCCTCAAAACCACAAATATCCTAATGATGTGAAAAGTAACATCCGTTAAATTATCACTGCTTTCTATTAGTGAGAAATGGCACTCATAAACCAAGGAAAGCCCACATACATACTTCTCTTCACAACAGAAAAAACAGTGGACTACCTAAAAGTTTCACCTCATCTCTAGAGACAATCACTTAAAGATATGACGTCAGTCTTTACCGATACAGAAGAAATCATTTACTAATCAAAAAGCTCCTCCCATTTCCTAAAATAAATGTATTAGGTAGCAAAAGTCTCCAACAAAATATCTACCAACTTGAAATAGAAATGTATAACATATGATGCTCCAATAAAGTCAAGTCATTTTTTATTAGGGGACCCCGCTTAACAAGAATCAAGGTAATACCAATTTCCAACCAACATTAAAGAGATACTCCATAATAAACTATTCTCCAATGGACCAAAATACCTTCATTCTGGAAATTATTGGAAATTTTGAAATTGGAGAAGATTTTGTTCAAATTTAGGGATGCTCGCAAAGTCAAGCTATTTTCCTTTCTCTTCATAAATAGATCAATATGAAGTACAACAGAAGGCCTGCTAAAATATGCAAACAGGAATATAAAGCAATTGCTGATCAATCATCATGATCTAAAACTAATAAATATCTGACTAACTAAATAAAGATGCCATCTGGGAAGGGAAAACTTCTCATAGTAGCATGTAGTTGATTACAAAGAATTACACACACAATTTGCATACACGAAAAAGAAGTATTAATGACAAGATTTTAATTAGTTCTAAAGGAAGTTTTATAACAGGGTAAGAAATTTAAACTGGTTGTTGATCTGATCCCATTCAAGCAAACAATTCGGTATATGGCTAGATAGAAAACATTTACAGAAATCAATATTCACTTTGATTAATAAATAAAACATTTAATTGTACCCTCAAGAGAATGACAGGAAGAATACATGGGCTAAGCTTCAAGTAGTTCATATAAAAGGAAGGACTCCATCTTTAACCCAAAACTTTAAGATGTTGGCTTATGAGCCATTTCTTACAAATAAATCACTCTTAAACTTTGTCTATTCTGGATGTGGGACCTAATTATGCCTTTTAACAGGAACATCAGATAAATAAAAACAAAAAGTTCAAAAAAGCATAAGCAGGAAAGATGAGAAAAAAAAGGATATCTTGTAGCATAGATCTAACTTTTTCCAGCTCTTCCTCCTTCATGTTAATAGATTTTGTATGTTGCATAATCATATTCATAAACTTGAGTTTTGAGCGCCGATGGTCATAAAATCCTCCTGTCATTCCACCTTTCTTGCTTACTTGATCACCTGATATATTGTAAATTGTCAATAGACCACATACGCAAAATCACATACATTGCATAAAAGTTACATGTGAGACTTTAATGCCAACCTTCCAAAGTTATACAGTCCAAGCCATCAGTTCGAGCAACTTTTGTGGCCACATCCAGATTTCGGCAAATCACAGTTCTAGCAAATACCTGGGGAAAATATAAGCTGCATTCTTAATCATGCACTCCGGGGAATCATTCCATATACATGCAATCATTAATACAAACAGAATTTTGTCTTATCATCAAGCTAATACTCCAAAAATAGTGCATGCAAATGCTGGTGCTGGAAAAACGATAGAAAACAAAATATGATCCATGTAACAGCACCCAGGAACAAGAGCATACTAGCAAAAACATCGATTGTACATCTCACATAAAAGCACCTGCCGCATTTTGAATAATAACTAAATGACTGTAAGAACTAACCTGGGCAAATGCAGGGGTGAAGTTGGGAGAGAACTTCAACTTCTTCAGCAAAGGTATCACATCAGAACTTTGTGGATAAGTAACATGTGGAGCCTTAACCCTGTTTAGCGGTATAAATGTAACTCTTCCGCCTTTTAATGCATTAAGGTGTCTGATTATCTGTGTTGATATTTCATCATTCTCAACCACAACATGAAATAAGCTGCTCAGCAAACAGAAGACATAAGAAAGATTATGGTAAGAATAAAATAAAAGATTCAAAATCTCCAGTCCAGCAGATCAGCAACGCAAATCAAAGAAAGAGGTTAAAAAGTTAATAAAGACAACAGAAAATGTACCTGTTTCCAGCGGTAACTTCAACAGCTGTGAAAAATTTTTCATCACAATCCAGCAACTCAATAATTGGACCAAAAACACCATCAATTTTATACTCTCTACAAATCCTCCGAATTGAATTGAGTCCTCTTCTAACATCCTGATCGGAAAATAAGAGAAAATAGCCTAAGGAAAAATGGAGATGAAATGGCAATATCCTAGAAAAATAAAATAAATATAACTGCATATAGTAAGATATATGCAGGAAGATATGCATACATGGTAACTATTATCTATACACGGACAAAAGCTATCAGTAGTAACCCTGCAGCAGATATTCTAATGATGTTCCCAGTTTGGATGTAGCAAATTGTTAAGTGAGTACACAAATGCTCATTCGCATGTAAGAAAATGAGGAAAGCCTCTTTCAGCTTCAGTCTCAACAAGCCAAAGGTCACAGTTTGAGTCAGCATCTAGCAGCTCCAAACTAGGATTATCCACGAAGTAACTACTATTTAACAAGTTCCCTGAACTAACTTGTTTTTAATACGTGAAACGTCCAAAAGAGAACAGGAAAAAGAAATAAAAGCCACTTGCAAGAGTGAAGTGTATGAAACAAAAGAACACGGACATCAAGCCAAAGAAAGCAGGGCAGAAAAGATGGTACAAGCCAGCCACTCATTTATGAACTCTTACATATACACGACATATTTAAATATAAATATGACATACTGCAAGTTTGTAGTGATTTCCAAAAGAAATGAATCAGGGATAAATTTTCATGTTGATCTCCAAAAAGGATAATACAAATAGACATGCCTCACATTCTCACGTAACAGTCAGGCAAAAACTACACGAACTCAGTTTGTTTTACAATAGGTAATCTAAGATCCTATTCGTAACAAAAATGAAGTCTTGTAGCAGAATATGCATATTTATAGACCCACTAGTGCAGTACCACAGAAACACAGATATAGAAGTTATTCATGGCATTTTAAATCTATATTCAGAGTGTTTGAAGCTAAAAAAGTACAGAAACCGATCACTTACACCAGGAGTTGCATGATCAAGGCTCTTCTCTGCCTTTTCAACTTCTGTTCTCAGCTTGTCAATTTCAGAACTGAGAGCACTTTCTTTTGTCCAAAGTAACCTGCAAAAAGAAGATGGTTAGTCATAGTGACACAGTTAAGCTATTCCAACGGAACACAGAAAGGGCATAAATCATACTTCCGCTCGTCTTGCAGCCTGTCTCTCTGAGCTCTATGATTATTGAAACCTTCACGGGACTGGAAAATCATGGATTCCAAAGTAGCAATTTCAGCCTTGCGCCCCTCAACATATTCATCTCTATCCTTCAACTCCTCTTCAAGCCTATGAATTTCATCCTGTACTTTTTGCTCCTGGGACATATGGATGGTACAGAGGATAAGAAACAACAAAAAGGGAAGAGTTAAAAGCTGGAAGCAAAAAGTAAGCTATCAAGTTTCCATGAACTAAGATCAGAAAAGAGTTCAAAAACAAAATAGATTATGTTTAAAATGGCGTAATTTTGGACATCAACTACTGGCTGCCTTGAAACTGAAAGCTATATGCTTCCTCAACAAGGGAACATGAAGAGCATTTACCAGTTATTTTACCTATCTAATCTCGCTGTCATATAAAGACAGGCAGAAGGCCCTCATTACCTGCCCTTCCTATGCAAAAATGTAAAACAAAATATGATCTCCCCCCTTCTTTCTTCCATTCTACATCCCTATCTTCCTACTCTTTAGTCTCTCAAACAAAAGTACGATCGAAACTCACTCTCCTTGCGGCCATATGGAAAAGGGCAGAGAAATAGCTCAAAAAATGATAAAAGTTCTACACATCTCCTGATTGCCCAGCTAAACAAATGACAAATATACTAGGTAAACAAAGCAAAGTTCATGAGCGAATCTGACTCAAAACTGTGCAGGGATTACTTCATTTTGCTGCTCCTCCTATCTAGAAGGTTAAGCAGCACGAGAGTTCAACTCTAATGAATATATATCCAACTGTCTTACCATTTCATTCAGAGCACATTATTGTGCATGTAAGTGTGTGAACGACATATGCAGATGTATGTTTCAGGAGATAAGTTTGTAAGGTTTTCTCAAGGAGTTAAGTCACAGAACGTCCACTAGTATAGTGAACTAAGCATAGGCAATCCTAAGTACATCATAAACTGCAGTTTAGATCAACCAACCAATTACCTGAGCCAAATTTGAAGACAGTACACGCTGTAGATCATCAATTTCCTTTTGAAGCCATTTATCACGAGCAGCTTTACTAGCAAATTGGGTTGCACGACCTTGTTTCTGATAGAGAATGCTAAGCTGTTTTTCACGTTCCATTATTCTAGCAAGGCACCAAAATCGTTTATGGAACACAGAAATTGCAAAACAGGAGAAGTAAAGAATAGCATCACTTATATATGCACCTAGATGTGTAAATGAATATAGGTCTCAAAAAATAATTAATAAATAGTATAAAAAACAAAAGAAGGAAAAAAGTATGGAAAAACAGTAAGAAGAAAATTTTCCCAGATTACTTAAATGAGCATCTCCTTTCAACTAAAAAGTGAGTAATTTGATCAAGATTAGATGTGAAGAAGCTCAAGAATCATAGAGTTTTGAAGGTAGTATCATAAAGCTGTACATTTCAGCAGCTCTAAGTAACTAGTCTTAATACTCAGGCACTCTACCGAACAGGGTCTTGGACTTTTCAATTAAGCTAAATAAGAGCCTTTGGTGCGTTTAATAGTTTTATTCAGAACTTTCGGATATATTAAACATACCCTTTCGACATCTCCTTTTCCTTCATAAGTTGTTTATCGTACAATGGACTAATTTTGCCAAGCTCCTCCAATGAATCTTGAATTTCTTTCTCTAAGAAGTTCAGTTGATTACTTGCATCCTCCTGAAAGAAGAAATATATATATTTATGATGAATAAACATATCCACAGTTGCATTATCCATAACACATGGTGTCGTCAAAAAATACTTTGGCTTGATGATTTGAAAGAATTCTCTCTTCAAGTTCCTTCACATCAAGGTCAAGTTCTGTCTGTTTCTTCATGGCTTCAATTTGCCGCTTTTCTACTGCTTCTTTCTCTTTGTTCAATCCTTGAACTTCTTTTGTAAGATCTTTAATCATATTATCCAAATCCTTTGACCTTTCATGTGCATCCAACACTCCGTTATACATCTTAGCTGATGTCTCAGAAACCTTATGTCGAGCATCCTCAACCTGAAATGAGTAAGCTAAATTCATCATAAATATAGGATTGTTCCACTGAGAAAAATTGCAAAGAAAAAGTAAACGCTAATATTTAGGCACCAGATAGTCCGCAACTATTAACACTCAGATGAACCAAATATTTAAAATTACCCACTTCACACCTTTACCAAGTGTTTGGTGGTGAATGTCAATCACAACAATGAACATCGTCCAAGCTCACTCCCACCCACCACAGTGACTTTTACCAGAAAAAAAAGGGAGAGAGCAACTAGTAAGTGCAGCACTAGCAGGTACACTTTTTTTGTTCAAGCAAGCTATAATAGGCTGGAGAAAACATTTTTTCCACTTCAAAGCAAATATTTAATTCTTAAAAGGAAAATTTCAACACTGTCATCTTAACAGGAACAACTAATTGGCTACTTGATTGCAGTAACTCTCTCATGAGGCTTTTTGAAGCCAAAATGGTTTTACCAATCACTTGTCTACCGATCACAAGGAATGATCAGAAAGGACACATAATCGAAAAAGAGGATGGACAGAAACTCAATATGTAAGTAATTAGTTTCGCACTCCCTCATCTCAGTACATATCATTTATCAATTAGTTGAACTGCTTTTCTGATCAACTACCAAATAATGACAAATATGCTAAAGGTTAGAACTGAGACTACCCTCCTGGAGTCTTGGAGAAAAATAAAATGGAAAATAATATTCAAGCATAGAATTGCAGAAACCTCAGCCAATTTCTGCCGAGCATCATGGAGCTCCTTATCATAAATAGTATATTCTAAAGATTTCCGCTGCTTATCAAGCTGCTGGTACTTTCTCAACTCTTCTTTCTCTTCATCAAGCTCCTTTAGTCTCTCATCCAAGTACTGAACAACTTGAATTATCTGCTTCCTTTTGTTTCCTGATTAGAAAGTAAAGTTTAAATCTCATGCATGACAATATCTAAAAACAAGCCCCAGTTCTGACTTACCTGTATCTTGCATAATCTTCAGACTTTCTCGACGTCTCTCTTCATACACACGAGTGCCACCAATTTCCTTCAGTAAATCCAACCGCTCAGAATCTTTCATCAATGTCAATGATGCTATCTGAAAAAAAAAAAAAGTAGAAACCAAGAATTTACATCAAAAGGAAGGAAAAGACTTGAATCTTTAAGAAAACAAAGAAAAGAATTAAAAGAAATTCTCAAAGCATACCTTTCCTTGTTGCACAACATAGTACGGGTTAGAGCGAGAAAATCCAGCACTCTCAAGTAAATTCATGACTTCAGTTTTCCTGAAAATAAAAACATGTTCTATCATAATGCTAACAAAAGTAAATGGAAAGGGGGGACAAAAAGGAAACAGCATACTTACGTGATATGTTTTCCATCTAAAAAGTACTCATCCTTCTTCAAACCAATTGTTCTACGCAAACGTACATCCTCCTTGTCAACCTGTTCTTAAGTAAAAGCTATGTCAGATGATAACTTCAAACAAGAAGAAAATGTACAATTGAATAAGCATCATGCAATAAATTTCTGGGAAGTTGTAAGCAGAATTCTGCTCCTTTGTACTTCTTTCTTGATGACAAAATCATCCATTCGTCAAATGTGAAACAACAGTAGTGTAATGAGCAGGTCTTTTAGGGAGGAAGGAACAGTTAATCAAGTATCAGGCACGAAGTTCAGTGGAAACCTTTGCAAAATAAGATTTTCAGGAACCCTTCACATTATCTTTTCAATGACCCAATATCAAAGCCTGTACAATGGTTGCCTTTAGAAAACTCAAATCAATAGCTTAACACTTTTAAGTTCTTGTTACCATCGAATGGCCACAAGAGCTAATACAAAATCGTCAAACTATATTTATCACCAAGCTGTCAGATAATGGGGTTTCTTGCTTGACTATAATTCATAAATTAAAAGTAGCTGTCTCAAGAAAAGAAGACATGCCATTATAAGTTGCCTTAAAGATGCTGGTGGAAATTATGTAGAAAACAGAAATCACATAAGAACATAATCAAGTTCCTTGCAGTGATTAGAAAGACCGAGTCAAACATACTGAAAAACTCCATGACTAATCATGCTCCTTGCAGTGATTAGAAAAACTGAATCAAACAAAATGAAAAACTCTACACGAGACCTATTTATTCGCTACCCATTATAAGTACTTCATTTGAAAATGTAACCAAATGGCAAACGTTTTAAGTAGTAACAAGAGCAGTTGCAAAAAAAAAGTGATTATGCAAGTTAGAAAGTTAACATTTTGTTATAATGAACTAAAGTTGCAATAAACTTCGCAAATACTTCTGTTTGAACACATGCTCTGAAAACAAGAGAGTGATAACAAAATTTACAGGGGTAGTTGGTGTCAGGCAAAAAATCAGGAAGAGAATAATCGTGTTTGACAAGAAAAGGGATAATAAGCACCTATAGACCTAACTTCCTGCAGAACCCCCCATTTTGGACCCCAAGACAAAAAGAAAAGGGAATTCATAGGGGAAAACAAAAACAGTTTCTTATGGAATTACCGGGATACGATTGTCGGAGTTATCAAATACGATCTCCACGAAGGCAGACAAAACTTGGTGCCCTGCACCTTCCTGATAGTGAAACACCAAAGAAACTCAAAAGCAGTTACATTAAGATAATTACATAAGGCAGACACAGAGAGAAATATGTATGTGAAAGCTTAATGAAGAAAAAGTGGTCGTGAAATATACATGGAGTAGCGCATGCCTATCTTCACTTCGTAGGTTCTGAAAGAGATCACTCAATACAAAACGAATGGCTGCATGATTGACATAATTGAAAACATAATGATTCAGATTCAACATACGCCATAAAGAAAGCTAAGCAAGGAAGCAGGGAGGGGTTTCAAGGGAGAAAAAGAGAAACACCAAAACAATGCAAAGCCACATTTGCTCACCATGGAAGAAGTTTGACTTGCCAGATCCATTAGCGCCAACTGCAGATGCAATTTAAAAAGTTCAACATCTCATGATATCTTTAAAATTAGATATAAAATGCTAGCTATAATGATGCCCTCATATCAGAAAAATTTTACCAGCAATACCACCCGTACATTTTTTCACATAAAAGTAGACTAAATTATATCCGGAGTGCACCTATTTGTTCTCAACCATAGCAGGGCAGCATAATAAGTAAATAAAACTCTTTTGTACACACTTGACCATTAGATATGTTATCCGTCTCATATACTTACGTGACAACCATGACAAGACTAAAAGCTCAAGATCACTCACTCCTTAGTTTCCTATAGTCTCTAAAACACAGAAGATATAAATTCATTAGCACGGGAAGTAATGAAACTTACTAACGCAGTTCACTTTTGAACTGAAAGGCTCAGTCGTAACCTGTTCACGATAGCTTTTGAAACCTTCAATGATAACCTGTAGAAAGGCCCCAGATATTAAATAACAATGAAATTATTAAAAAAGTATTAAAATAAACAAATTCTTTGCACATAATCACCTGTTTTATGTACATCCTGACATTACCAAATTATCCAACGTCTGAAAAAGAAAAAGAAAACAGAAAAATTAATTAATATCGCAAAATTAAGTAGATAAAAAAGGACAAGAACTTAAATATATTTTTTCTTATGTTCTAAAACAAGAAAGCCTATAGTAAAAATTAAAAAGAGAAAAAGCAACAAAAAGTAATGTCGACATCTTCATTCTATCTTGAAGTTAATAATGAACAGATAAGCAGTTCTTGTTCAAACAGAACTTCCCAAGTAACAGCACCAGTACCTGTGCTTTAGTCAAAGTGAAGTATGAACAAGAAGAGCGAATAAAAACAATGCTTAAACTAGAGGTGTCTCGAAGAGAAACAGCTTTGAGACGCAATTCAAGCTTGCTTTATACTACGAAACGGAGTAGAAAACAAAAGAACACTATGCCTCATAGACAAATGAGCAAACGAATGAAAACAATAAAAGGAAAAAGAAATCAGAACCAAGCACGATCTCGTGCTAAGGAAATTCGAAGGGCAGATGGAACACACATCTTAAGTTCCAAAACTAACCTGCAAACCCTAACCGTAAATTCGACAGAGAGAACTCAGTGGTAAGCAAATACTGAAAAAGGAAATCCTTCTGACTTAGGTAGAGGAATGAAGGAATAGAGGGAGACTTGGTGGGGTGCGCAGGTTAAGCAGAGCAGTGACGGTTTGAAGTACCTAATTTGTTTTCACCTAGAATCGGAAAATGGTCTATACGATACGCAGTCTAAATGTTCTGTTTTTTTTCACCTTCGCTATGTGTTCTAGATAAATTAGTACATGTTATTTTCAGTCATAGTGACTGGAAAACAGGGAGAAATTATAATTATATCCGCGTTATTTAGTGTTTTACTATTTACCACCGATGCAACATAGTTATGCAGTATGTGGTAAATTCATTCTAATCAAAATATCAAATATAACTTTATTTTATGTAAATACAATATGCTAATGGTTATATTTAATCTAACATTTTAAATAATTTAATATTTTAAAATATTAATACAAAATTCTTAATATGAAATCAGCCCCAGCACGCGTGGACATACACATACATGTATATCTTTTGTTTTGTTGAGAAAGGTTAATAATTAAGAAACTATAAACTTTTTAATGTGTTAAATATATCCTATAAATAAAAACAATTTAATTTATTATCTATATCTAAGTGAAATTAGAATCATTATTTTTATGAAATTTTTGTTATGTAATAATTTATAAATTATGTGCTTTAAAGAAAGAATAAAATGTATAAAATTTTATTTTAATATCTTTTAGTTATAATTTAAAATAAAAAAAGTAGAGTACATTTTTTGTTTGTGAATTTCTTTTTCATTTGATAAAAGTATGAAATCTTGAGTTATTAATTAGTAGAATTCTATAAATCTGAAACTCTTTTAAATGATACGCAGGAAAGAGTACTTTCTAAAAATTTATAAAATTAGAAGAATATTTTTACGTCTATATGTATAAGTGAAATTAGAATTATTATTTTTAGGAATTTTTTTTCTTTTTTATGGATGTAATAATTTATAAATTATCTATTTTAAACAAAGAATAAAAGATATAATTTTTTATTTTTTATTTTTAATAGAAATTTAAAAGTTTTAAAAAATGAGAACCATATCTTTTATCCTTAAATAAATTTTTAATTAAATTACGTGACCTATTGATCTCAAAAACTAGTCTAATTTTGTTAACTTCGTCATAGGTGTAAATTTTATAAATAAACTAAAAAGGAAATAATGTTTACACCCTTTTTGGGCAAATTACAAGGTAATTGGAATGCATTAATACACATTAATAAGTATAATATATTAAGTGTGAACGGGGATGTTTGGTGTCCTACCAACGTGTCCTAGATCAATCGCTCCATTTTATCAAATGACCTAATTTATTCGAATTGGAAACCGTGAAACTCTTCCTAATTTCTCAACCTCTCTGGAATCTCCCGAGTAACTATTACATCTTCCTCTCCAGAGCTCTTTCCTTTCTCTTCTCTATTGAACCTCCTCTTATGCCAAGATTCGAAACTCCACTCCCCTCCACGTTGTCACTCTCGGGGAGATTGCCGCCATTGTCTCCCTCATCGCGTCGTCCATCTATCTGCTTGGATTCTTTGGCATTGATTTTGTTTAGTCCTCCGTTGCATGAGCCTCCAACAATGCTTTAGACCTAGATGACTGTACCATTAGTGACAGGCACGTCGTAATGCTAGTCAAAATAAAATAACTAGATTACTACTGTAGCAGTGGTGAGTCTTGGTCAATCCCACAAGAAGTGTTCGATTAGCTTATGAAATGAAATTAATTGATGTTTAGGTAATTGGGGATTTTGGATTTAATAAGAAAATAAAATAAAATAAATATAATGAAAACAAATTAAAGAAAACATGCGAAAAATGATAAAATTGGGGAATTTGGTAGGAATCTGATTCTTTGGTTCAATTTCGGTTTACACCTTAATTAAGCATAATTCATTGATTTGTTGTTCTTTTATTTCTCTTAGCAATTATTGGTCGTAGATTAACAACAAACTCTGTTAATCCCGATTTTTTCTTAAAGCCTAGTTAATTATGAAGCGCTCGTTGATTAACCCTAGCTATATATCGGGAAACCTAGAATAATCTCTCTAAGTTTATCCAGACAATCGCCTTATGGATTAGAAAAATAGACCAATCTAACTATCTAAGTAATAATCACACAAACTCGGATCATTTAACCTATGTTATGTTATCTCCAATCATTCGGAACCATTAGTTGCTACACATGAATCGGAAATACAAATTACGTATTGCATTCGATTCTAGAAATGGGTTTTCATAAAAAATGATTCAACAGAGCATTGAAATCATCATCATTCAAATACCCAGTCAATCCATATAAGATAACATATTCAATTTCTAATGAGATAAAGAAACAACAAAAACAAAGAAATACACTTAACTCGAGTTGTCAGCGTCGATGTCACCTCCAAACTGGCGTCGGGAAAGCTAGCTCTTTATGGGTCTATCTCAAGAAAATGCTTCAACCCCCGCACTTATTTCCCCAGCCGAACCCCTTTTTTGTTGCGCCTCCTCTCTTTATTAGCTATTGCTCTCCACCCTCGTTGTTCTCTTATGAAAGCTTCCCTATTCTTGCAACTCTCTGCTCTTTTTTTCTCTTTCACTGTAGCTTTGATGTGATGATTTAATATGGGTGGCCACCTTCACTGTTCATGCAAAAAACCCTCCCCATGTCTTAGTCAAACGTCTGCGTTTCGTGCATAACGTTTGCATGAAATGCAGACGCTATTTGTGTTTAGTAAAACGTATGATTTGCATTTCAGGTGGCGTGGACTACGTTTTGGCTTGCTCCTGCCTATCATCTGCTGTCGTTTCTTGCTTTTATGTATGTAACATCCCGTTTCCAGAGAACGGGTCGGACCAAAGAAACGGGTTCAGGTGTGGTAAATTAACACATCTCATGCTCATGCAGTTGTGAATAGTGAGTTATCTGTATATAAGAAATTTATTGTACATGCGTTCATGACAAATTGTCCCAGTATAAGTGTAAAGGAAGTGTGATTCGTGAAAAATATGTATTGTAAGTGATAATTGAATTGGAGAGGTTCATAGTGATTCTCTAATTTTTAGAGAATTATGGAAATTTTCTGGGAATTTTTCGGAACTGTTTCCGGA
>JANZXP010000195.1:5067791-5078477 GCA_027576715.1 Erythroxylum flavicans | reverse complement strand
ATATTACGATGGTGAGTCATTCTGATGATGGTCAATTAGCCCTTCATTTTGTTGATCACATGATTTAAACTACGAAAAAACGTCTGACATCGTAGGATATAGTCAACTGAATATCATTTAGTCCACTCTAAACTCCTATCTATCTAATGATGCTTCTTTTCTAACACCTTGGCACTCCTTCAACTTGCTTTTAAACATTAACTAACGCTCGAGCAATTTTAAGTAACTTCTTTAATTCTAGTACTTTCACTTTTAGATCTCCAATTG
This sequence comes from Erythroxylum flavicans, assembly GCA_027576715.1. Classification (NCBI taxonomy): domain Eukaryota; kingdom Viridiplantae; phylum Streptophyta; class Magnoliopsida; order Malpighiales; family Erythroxylaceae; genus Erythroxylum; species Erythroxylum flavicans. The sequence continues at coordinate 5,078,210 of JANZXP010000195.1, read as the reverse complement.
TGAGGATTAAGTCTTGAAACATCATCTCATAGTCTTATCAATTCATTTAAATCCTTAAGAAATAGCAATTCGGTAATCACAAACGGAATAACTAATTCCGTTCGTAAACTAACCGATGAAAAAAACATAACCTTCTATAATGTTTTGAACAATCTTATCAATGGAAAACCGAAACCGTCGGTAAATTTACCGACGGTTAACCGCACAAGAATCCATCGGTAAATTTACCAACGGGACATTAGTTGTCCATTGGTAAATTTACCAATGAAATATAATCTTCCATCGGTAATTATTAGCTATGGCCATTTCTACGACGCCTTTGTCCGTTGGTAATGTCCGTTGTTAATCTTACTTAACGATGGAGTTTTCCATCGGCAACGTCAGTCACAAAACGACGTTTTTCTTGTAGTGAACTTTGATCCCTTGTTTTACCATGGGTTACTGTGATAATGCTACTTCCTCGTGGATGTAATCTTCACTGGGTTAGGTGAAGCATCAGGTCTTCATTAGTTTTCTTTTCCTTTTTTTAACATTTACAAGGGCTAACATGACTTACCTTGGAGTTCGCAAGCAGATGCCTTCTAGGTTGATTAATGTCTTCTAGTTTCGGTAGTATGTTAAACTTCAGTCCTTTTTGTATTTTACGGCAAAAATGGATTGGTTTTCCTGATAACTGAAACTGAGAAGAAGCAAAACCTATGAACGTTTGGCAAATAGAGTTAAATCATTTAAGATGTGCTCAAAGTATGCAATTGGAAGGAGAAACGCAAGATCAGGATAATGAAGAAGAAGATTGGTGCTGCTTATCAGCTACATCAATTTGTTCTGGTTGAGGAAATTAGTTCAAACTCACTATTTTGAGCATGTCTATCATTCATATTACTCGGTAAGGGTGTTGATGCATTAGCTTCTGCGTTAATTGTTCAAAATTATATTGCCGGAATTACGCATTTTTTATTATAATCACCAGAATTTATCTATTACATGACTGAAAAGAAGTAAAATCTATGAACATCTAGCAGGAGTTCAATCCTTTATGGGATGCTCAAAGCATGTGATTAGGACATTTTTTGTGTGCATAAGCTACTGTATTTTTAGAAGTGAACTCCAGTATACAAAATTACATCTTCTGCTCTCATAATTAAAAGATATTATCCGTTTAATATTAGCAAGTTCTAACCGCACTCTTATGGAGGATAGGTGGCACCAAATGCATATTCTGCAATGATGGAAAAATGAAGGTAGAAGCAGGCTTGGTGCAATGTAGAGTGTGCAAGGGTGCAGGTATCATGTCATGATGTTTAGATACTTTTGAATTCTTAATAACACTATAAATTATAATAAACATAATTTTTCAAATAAATATTTCTTTATTTAACATTTGAAGGTTACCAACTGCTAGCCATGTAGTCGGTCTCATTCCTATAATCACATCGTTGGTTTTCGATATCTGGTCAGTCGGTAGTGTTGATTACTGATGCTTTGGTATACTCCATTTTCTTGATCGTAATTTTCACTGTGTAGGTCTGATACTCTGTAAGAAGTGTAAAGGTTCTGGATATTCCAGGCGCATATGACTGCGAGCTTCTGAGTTATACCATGTACTGGTGACATAATTTTGATTTATTAGAAAAGGTTGCCAATTTCATATTCATTAGTCTCCATACCAATTATTCGTATCGTTGTAAATTGTTATCATCTAAAAGCTTCAAAATCATTTATGTAACTGTAATGGGGTAATAAAATTAAATATTTGTATGCTTTTCTGTTAAGTTCATTACAATCTGAAGCAATCCTCGAATAGGCGGATCAAACCCTTCAACAACTGAAGTTCTGGAAGACATGGAACTGGTTCAACGCTATGTTCTTAAATTTCTATCCTGAAACATCTCCGATGATTGTATCCATTATGCACACAAAAACTTGTCTGTTAAAGGAAGGACAGCAAACTACACTTTTGCTAATTTAAATTCTGAACGGAAAAGAAAAGGTGAAGCAGACCCATAGCAAATGAAGTCATGCTCAGAAAGTTTCTGATTGTATTGGATCTAACCCAGCAACAGAGAGAGGTTTTGTGAATGGGAAGAGAGTAGACAACTGCAATGGGGATGTTTTGGGCTGTGGTATTGGTGGCCATCCTGCAATTGCTCCTTGTAGAAGCACTCTACTAATACACTTGACACACATGAGAATACTTAACTAGTTTATCGCATCTCAGCACTAGAAACTATCTGAAGATATCATTACCTCCAACTATGCAACTTCCAAATCACCTGCTTATGAGGTAGATGAATGCAGAGTAGCCCTCAGAGTTTACAGCGAGGCTCAATTTGGCGATCCACTGAACCATCACGCAAAGTTCCAGTCAAAGACGATGGCTCTTTTGCATGCAAAGACCATTCTCCACATTAGGCTACTCCACATTAATTAATTATGTGTTCTTCTATTTGGACTTCATGATGATATTATATTACTTTTCACAACAATGTGCATAATCAGACTACTTATACACATCCTTCGAATATATCGGTCATATATAATTTGGCGCTACTAGTCTCAACGCATGACAATAACAACAATATGGATTCAACAAAATGAATTTCATCAATTTATTATAAAATGTTATAAATGGTAACAAAACATCTATATTATGCATGTATTACACAATCATAGCAATGCCCACAAAACATATATAGAGCAGAAACTCCTATTTAGGCTCTTAATAATCTCACACGAGAGACATGTTACTGAAACACAAACACACAAATTGGTAAGCGTTTAATTAGTGGATCCAACAACATATTACTCGTAGCTACGAGCTCGAGAATAATGAGAGACTTTACAACTTTCTCTTTGACAAAGTAGAATTTAATGTCAACATGCTTAGACTAAAAGCACTTCTAGTGTTGTAAGATGCTATCAATAACTCTCAATGTTAAAACAAAGTTTTGGAATCATATTGCATGACAAAGAGCCGCATAACATGCCACACACTTTGCCTTTATAATTGAAGAAATTGTAAGTGTCTATCTGACACTTTTTCCACGAAGCAACTCCACCAACTTCATAAGGATATGTACAAAATGGATTTCTTATCATCCATGGAACCTACATAATCAAAATCATTGAAACTGACCACTTTAAGAGTGTCAATACAACAATATGTCAACATAAGATCCTTAGCGCTCTAAGGATATCTTAATATTTTATTAGTTGTTTTTCATTGGCTTTGTTGAGAATCACTAAAGTGTTTATCAAGTACACAAACCATAAAGGCAATAGACATATAAGGGACTATTTTCATTTAATCTCTCTCAACATCATTATAAGGATATTAGGCCTTAAAGAATTTGTTACCCTTCACAACTTGAGTCTTTATAGGAGAACAAGATTGTATAATAAATCTCTTCAAAATATGATCAATGTAGATACTTTGAGACAATTTGAGAATGTCACTAACCCTATCACAAAGAATTTATATGTCCAAAACATAAGATGCTTCACCATAATTTTTCAAATCGAAATGGAAAAACAATAATTTTTTTCTCGATTAATATTTAGTGTCATTAGCAATGAGTAAGATATCATCAACATATAAACAATATATAATTACTTACATTAACTTTCATGTATATAATTTATCAATAATATTTTCCTTTTAGCTATTAGTGGTTTATAATTTCACCAAGCTCGAGATATCATTGTCTTAAAGCTTGTTTCAACTCATATATTGATTTTTGGAGCATACAAGCCATGTTTTCTTTTCCAACTATCTCAAAACTACTAGGTTGAACCATATAGACTTCTTCACTTAAGTCTCCATTTAAGAACGTTGTTATTACATTCATTTAATGAAGCTCTAGGTCAAATTGAGTTATAATTACCTTAATGATTTGTAAAAGGTCTTTAGAGAAAACAAAAGAGAAGGTCTCTTTTAAGTCAATATCTCTCCATTGGTTATAGCCCTTAGTTATTATCATTAGTTTATACCTCTATAGTTGACTTTTGGCATTATACTTGGTCTTGAATACACATTTGCATATAATGGGCCTATAATCTTTTGGTAACTCTACCATGTTCTATAATTTATTTTGTGACATATGATTCATCTCACCATTCGTATCATCCATCCAAAATTTGGATTGAAGAGGAAAGAAGGCTTTATTATAAGTAGTTGGATATGAGGTATCAATGACTTCATACTTAAGCTTTTGCAAGAAATATAGTCATAAGAGATTGTAGGCTTGAACCCTTCCTAATCTCCTTAATGACATATCTTTTAAGACTAAGTTTAGAGTTTCTTTATGCTACTTGATCAATAGGTTCATCCTGAATGGCCAATAGATTTTGCTTAACTATAGGGCTAATTGTTATGGTATAAGCTATAAGCATAGGGATAATGATTGGGTGTTCTTTGGACACAATTTTCCTAGGCCTTTGGCTTGTAACAGTGTGATTCAATAACTTTAGTGGTATGAGATGGATAGTAGAGCCTAAAGCACGCTTAATCCTACATAATAATCAATAAAGTATCCATGAATGATCTTAGGATCTATTTTCTTATATTGTGGATTATAGGTTCTTAATTGTACTTTACAATCCTAAACATAAAAATGTCACAAAGTAGGTTTTTTCTATCACCATAACTTATGAGGGGTCTTGGAAATAGAATTATTGGCCACTTGATTCAAAATATAAGCTATAGTGCTTAAAGCATCAGCCTATAGGAACTTTAGCAAGGAAGAGTTTGCCAACATACGTCACACTATGTTAGAAAAGCTATTATTTATCTTTTTTTGCAATTATATTTTATTGATGCGTGCTTAACATTGTGCATTGAGCATCAATACTGCACTTATGTAGGTTCCTTATAAAAGGTCTAGGTTTGCATCATGTCCTGTCATATCTCTTATAAAACTCAACACCTTTCTTAGAATGAACCTCTTTAATCATTTTTCCTTGTTGAATTCAATTTTAATTTGAATGGTTTAAAGGCTTTCAATGAATCATACTTTTCATAAATGAGCTCAATAAAACTTTAACGAGAAAAGTCATTGATAAAAGTGATGAAGTACTTGTAACCACTTCGAATTAGAGGAGTAAAAGGAACATGTAAGTATGGATTAACCCACGTACTTTTGTGCATCTATCAACGACATTATTCCTAACCTTGGCATTTAGCTTTCTTTTTATGCAATTACCATTAAAGTTTGAAAAAACAAGATCCTGTAGATTATTATCTTTCATCAATCTTTCCACTCTTTATTTAGAAATATGATCTAAACACTTTTGTCATAAAATGGAAGATTTTGCATTTACCGTTGACCTTTTGTGGCATAATAATATTAGAGAAAAAGAAGATGATGATGATGATAAAGCAGAAATAAGAAAAGAAACATGCATGTAATCAAGCTTATAAAGATTAATGCACTAAATGTTATTTTCAATAAAAATAGAGCCATGGTACAAAGTCACTCTTCTAGTTTAAAAAATAAAATTATAACCAATTTTGTTTATAATAGATATAGAAACTAAATTCCTCATAATTGAAGGTATGCACGTATCTTTATGTAACTCCAAAAATTTTCATTTAATAAGTTGTAATTTAATTGTCCCTAAAATTTATCTTAGGTTTTTGTACCGTCTCCTATATATACATATTGTTCCACACTAGTTAGCCTTTTAATGTTTGTTATCTCCTACAAGGAATTAGTAACAAGAATTGTAGCACAAATTTCTAACCACTAAGTATTAGAAGGCATATCAACAATATTGGATGTTATGTAAACCATCAACAAAAGATTACCTTTATTTTGTAGTTGGCTTTAAGATTCCTGCAATCTACCTTCTTGTGCCTACATTTTTAGCAGTAATTGTATTTTCCTTTGAATTTCTGTTATCGCCCATATTTTTTTCTTGAAAGGCTTATTATTATTGGTATTCTTTAGTGGAGGCTTCCTTTTCTAACCATTGCAATTCTGGTTTGTAATCATTATCACGCTTTTTGCCTTTCCTTTCTTCATATCATCCTTTTCCTTTACATGAATGGTCGTTATCTCCTCTAAGTTTCCTTGCTCTTTTTTAGTATTGTTACTATTATTAGAGTCAAACTAAGACGGAATAGACCCCATAACAAACCATACAATGTAGTCCTTATTAAGTTCTATACCAATCGCCTTAATCTTGTGATGACAAGCCACAATCATGTCAATATATTCTCCAATCCCATTAACACCATCATAAATAGTCAATGTAGAGTGCTCAAAAGCTCATTCTTTCTCATTTTTTAAGAACTTGTATTTCTTGTAGATAACTTTAAGAAATTTCTTAGCATTCTTAGTTTTTCAAATTCTATTGCGTATAAAGTCTTCCATGTGATACCTTATAATTATCAAACAACATTAATTTGAGTACTCCTGATCGTTATAAAGATTCTTATCACTAGCAAAAGTCTTAAAATTAGATGCAATAAGAGATTCCTCTTCTAAGACAATATCCAATTTCATTATTGATAATTTCATTACGAGAGATTTAACTTATTATTTTTTATTAGTCAAATTAAGCTTAAAAATAGCAGCTTATCAAGACTGCTCAAAGTTGACCAAAAAAAATCATAAGAGCAACATCAATACATATGTAATATGAAATCATACTATTCGCTCTTTGTTTATCTTCATTAAAAGATCACAAAAGTGACTATCAAATGCCAAAGTTCATTGAGCATTAAAAATGACTTATTCACATGTCAGAGCGATACATTAAATATCACAACCAAATGCACCAATCAACTATTGATAGGATAATAAAACTCGTTTCAATTCATAATGTTCATTATATTCTTATCACGAATCTAAGGATCATACCAAAAAATAAACTCACCAATAAAATAATTTCATTATCTATATAGATCTTAGTAGAAAAATTGATCAATATTAGGAGAAATTATTATTAATATAAATATTCAAATGTTCTTGACTTGCGATAGGTAAATTCATAAGCATATAATATTCAATTATATCAGAAAATGATAATAAAAATTAATATAACTAAATATTACATTAAATAAAAGATAACTATTAAAAAAGACAAAATTAAATGTAAATGGATAAAATATTTAATATGCGAATAAAATTGCATTAAATAAAACATTTTTTGAAAATAAAAAGAATTTTATAAAGATTAAAAGAAAGAGATACATGAGCATTACTCCAAACAACTAAGGCAAAACCAAGACGACACCGTGGAAACATGATAAAACAAAACAAACGACAACGTTTAGTAGGTGGAGGTAAGATGCATTAGCTATGTTTGATAGCTATATATGGTAAATAAATCTTCTCCTCACAATCGGAGTATCGCGAAGCTTTCGAATTTAGGCAACGGATGGATTCTTCATCTTTAAGAGGCATTTTTATCTCCTTCTGGAATTTCGTCATATGGCAAGGGTCTCGTGGAAGTCTGGTGGTTGTTTCAATAATAGATCAGCCGATTAGGTATTTTAATTTCTTTGTTGCTGCTTTACCTGTATTGTGTGTCTTCTGCTTCTCTTTCATACATGTGATTATCTTCCGAGCATAGCTTCTAGTTAAGCATTCAGTGAATCTAGGAAGATTGTGTTGCATGTCTAATTGAGGTTACAAAGTAGAATGAGTTCTTTGATTTCATAGAGGATCTCAGATGCGAGGACCTTTTTGGGCATATTGGTTCTGCTAAACCATCCGAGGTTTCTTTGCTTCTATAGTCCATATAAATAGAGTCCTAGGGATAGAACTTGGATCTGTCTATTTAGGTCTGAAGGAATTGTAGGGTTTGTGAAATTTTGGATCACCTCTGAGATAGTGTTCCCCAGATTTAGCCATAGGCATCTGTTGGCTATAGATTTCCATACATATTTGCTATAAGGGCATGTGAGAAGAGATGATCTCTTGTTTCCACATGGATCTTGCAAAATGGACATGTTCTGTCCATTTGCAGATAGTGAATTCTATTAACAGTATTTAGCCTATTTAGGATTGCTAACTATAGTATGAAAGAAGCTCTTGGGGTTAGTACCTTGCTCCAAACAACTTTATCCCATTCCACCTTTTGTTTCCTACATCCTTGGAGATCTCTCGTGGCCTTGTTTATGAGTTTAAGGATGGGTTGGGTATGCCAGTAGAAAGTGTCTTGAGAGCTAGGTTAGGGAGGGTATGATGGTTGAAGATGCCTTAGGCTTTGAAGTAAGTTCGAGGTGCGAGTTTAAGTTTGAGTAAGGCAATTTGAGGACTGCTTAGATTGCCGAAGTGATGTATGAGAGGTCCCAAACTAGTCCATTTGTCATACTAGACATAAGTCAAGTTGTCATTCCAAATTTTACAAGAGATCCCTTCTCGAACTTTGTCCCTCAATTTTAGAATCTGGTTAAGAAAATGAAAGTATGAGATCAATTCCTTAATGCTCCATAGGCTTCTTTCCTTGATAAAAAACGAGAACCATTTAACCCAAAGAGAGTTTTTATCCATAAGGATCCACCATAGTCTTTTCAAGATTAGGGCTTGATTTGTGGTTCTGATAGGAGTTATGTTTAACCCTCCTTCATCCTTAGGAAAACAAATATCAACCCATTTCACTATAGCTGAACCTTTAACACCATTTGGGTGGTTCCATAAGAAAATCTTGAGGATTCTTTCAATTGTTTTGATGATACCTTGAGAGAGAAAGATATGAGAGCTCTAGTAAATATAGAGGGAGTTTAACACCAATTTGATGAGTTGAACCTTCCTTACATATGACAAAAACTTGTTAACCCACGAATTGACTCTTTTTTGTATTTTCTCTAGTAGTGAGATGCCTTCCGCATATGAGAGTCTTTTAGTAGAAATTAATTGGTAATCCAAGATACAGAAGAGGTATCTCTTTAAAAAGCATTCCAATAGATCGAGATATGTGAGGGCCCAAAGTAGTAGCTTTTTTGGATAGGAGGAAATGGCCCATTTGTTGGATTGAATTGTAGTCTAGAGAAGTTTCTGAATTTGATAAGTGCTACCATATAACTTTGTATAAAGTCCATCGAGGCCCTGCAAAATAAAATTAGATCATCTGCAAAGTAGAGGTTAGTCCAATTGATCTTATTGCATTTAGCATGGTATCTAAATTTTGGGGTTTTTAGCATTTTATGCTTGATGAGGGAGTTAAGAGTCTCCATAAAAAGGATGAAAAGGTAGGGGGATAAAAGGTCCCCTTGCTGCCTTAAAGAGTGTGATAGGAGTATCATTTATTAGAATAGACAAGGAGGAGGTTGAAATACACTCTTTAATCTACTTTATAAAGAATATTGGAAATTCATGACCCATCAGCAAAGTCCATAGGAAATCCCAACTCACACTATTAAAACCTTTATGGAAATAAATCTTGATTGTACAATTTGGACAGTAATTTGATCTGGAGTAGCCTTTTAGGAGCTCTTGTACAATTAGAATGTTGTCTCCTATATTTTTGTCTTGCATAAAAATGCCTTGGTTGTTACTGATTAGTAGAGCTAGGGTTTTTTTAGTCTTGAGGCAAGTATCTTGGGTATGATCTTGTAAAGGAAATTAGTAAATGTAATAGGTATGAGCATTTGGGAATCAATCAAATAAAGGTTTTTTTAATCTCTTTGAGTAAGACCCCTTTGGAAAAAAAATTCTTTGCTTGCCTCTATAACAAACGAACCTATCTTACTCCAAGAATTCTGGAAGAGGTACCCATTTGGGCCATCAAGGCTAGGAGCTTTGGAGCCATATATGGCAAAAACTGCAGCTTCTTGTGACTAGAACGAACCATTTGGTAAGCTCGGTGTAACGAAGAAGAAGAATTCGCGAAGACAATAATGGCCGAGAAATTTCAGCAGGATCTGGACCACGAAACGAACCAAGGATGACAATAGAGGACCCTTATGGACTTTATGAGACTAGAGTTCAATGCGGCTAATCAAGGAGTAGCTAGACCACCAGTACAAGCCGCATCATTTGAAATTTAACCAGCTCTCTTGAACATGCTTCAACAGAATGTGCAATTTTATGGACTAGTAAACGAAGACCCCAATGCACACATAGTGAACTTCGTAGAAATCTGTGATACCTTTAGGTACCATCAAATATTGGAAGATGCAGTTAGAATTAGGCTATTTTCCTTTACCCTTAAAGATAGAGCAAAGGTTTGGTATCACTTCCTTAACCTAGCCAATGTTACCACTTGGGATCAGTTAGTTCGTGTCTTTTTAGATAAATATTTTCCCCTGACTAAGACCACTAATGTAACATCCCATCACCGATGGGAAGGGTAGAATAGTAATTTTGAGTGGTCCATGGGCGTTTAGAAATGCCTTGACATGTTCATGCATACACATATAAGTGAATAGTAAATTTTGCACATGTAAATGACTGTACATGCATTCATGAC
>JANZXP010000195.1:5035738-5047971 GCA_027576715.1 Erythroxylum flavicans | reverse complement strand
ATGCCCTACAACCAATTACTTTAGTTGTAGTTTATATATATATATATATGCCCTACAACCAATTACTTTAGTATATATATATATAGATGATATCGTTCCTCTTGGAAATAATACTGTGGGAATTTTATCATTGAATTTCTTCCTTCACAGTTGTTTTCATATGAAAGATTTAGGGGTTTTAAAGCGCTTTTTCGGAGTAAATGTGACAAGAAGCAAGAAAGGCTTTTTTTTGTTAAGTTAAGGGAAGGATGTACTTGATCTATTAATTGAAGTTGAAAAGTTAAGGGCCAAGTCAAGTGGTGCTCCAATGACCCCGAACTTACAACTCACTAAAGATGGTGACTTGTTTGAAAACCTTAACAAATATAAGAGATTAATTGAAAATTTGAACTATCTTACATTAACTCTCCCAGATATTACATATTATGTCAATATTTAAGCCAATTTATATCTTCTCCAACTATTTATCACTGGGTTGCCCTAAAACAAATCTTATGTTACTTAAAGAGAGCTCCTGGTCAAGGAATACTATATAAAAATCACGAACATACATATATTTAGTGCTTTTTAAATACTAATTACACAGGTTCTAAGATTAACCTAAAATTTATTTGAGTGCTTTTTAAATACTAATTGCGCAGGTTCTAAGATTAAACTAAAACTTATCACTGGCTACTATGTCTTTGTTGGAGGAGATATGGTCTCATGGAAAAGCAAGAAGCAATATGTTGGGTCCAGGTCCAATGCATAATACGAATATAGAGCTATGACACAACCAATATGTTAAATAATGTGGATATATCAACTCTTAACAAAGGTTAGTTTTAAAGCTTCCATACCAGTAAAGTAGTGATGTAATAATCAAGCTACTCTACATATTGCTATTAATCATGTGTTTTATAAATGAGCTAAACAAATTAAAATAGACTATCACTTTGTTCGCCAGAAAATTGCAACAAATCTTAATCTTTATAGGATATGTCAAAATTGGAGAATACCTTAGAGATATTTTCATAAAAGCTCAGAATGAATATCAAGTTAATGATATTTGTTGGGCATAATTAACATCTGTGCTTTAACTTATGGGGGAGTTACTAATTAGATGATGTTACAGATTAGATAAGATTATGTAACAACTAGTATATGTTACAAGCTTAACCATAGGGATTTTGTTATGTAATTATTTGTTGGCTGGCTACTATAAATATATAGCAAAACCTTGTATAAAAAGATGAATATGGATGAATGTAAATAATTTTAAAAATAGCAAGACATATGCTAGAGGAAATAAGGCATTTAATAGCAAAGAATATGATTTATTTATTTAGGTATTAACAATTTAAATTTAAGTAAATTATGTATCAATTAGTCAAAGTATATTTTTTATTACCTTAAAAGAACTGATCTCAAAATTATATTATGCCAAATTTTTAATATAATATAAAAAGGAGGAAAATTTAAAATCCCAACATTTTAAATAGCTTAAGAGAATTTCAGATTCTCAATATGAATCGACATATGGTACAAATGGAACTGTTGTGCTTTTGAAACAAAACGTGACATAACAATAACATGGCCAAGTATACCAACGGCCTTGTTTTACTGGTTCAAGCAATATGTGAGCATGTGGGATTTTTTTTTCCCAATAATCGTGAACCGTAGTTGTTACTAGATCTAATGTTTTGAAAATTTCAAGAGGTTTCTTCTAATCATTTGAACACCTTTAAAGAAAGTAAGCATGTGTTAGAATGATTAGGCAGATAAAGAAAGGTCACAATTTAATAAAGACCGGAAGAAATAGGATACACAAAATATTAATGAATAAAAAAGGAGTTAGAATAAAAACACTGACTCACTAACAATAAGTTCCAAATATTAATTCGTAATTTAGAATTTATAAGATTGATATTCTTACAAATTCTACTTTTGAATGTTTGAATTTATTTTTTGATACATAAAATAAGAAAATGGATGGTATTTATAAGTTAATTATAGTAACAAATTTTAATTTATTACAATTACTACATATTCGAATATTTATTTTTGTACCACAAATTATTTATCTTAATTTAAAATATTTTGTGAATAATATCTAAATTCTTCTAATGTAAATAATATCTATATATTATTAGTAATTTTTGTATTCTTCTAACGACATGTAGTTTTGTTCATATTTGTCGTTTGCTTTTTATGCCTTCAGACTCTCCTCAGATAAAAAGTCAAGTTTTGGCTTTTACGTTTCCACTTCTAGACAATTTAATAGTTTATTTACAATACTAGAATGGGGGGCTAATTTGATGGACTAACGAAACTCGGGTCCAATTTCATATAAGGGGAGTGAGATTAAATACAAGCATTGAGATTTGGTAATTGACTGCACTTTTATGTTTGATTTGTATTGTTTAAGTGATTATTTTTTAACCAAGTTCTTAAGTTTTGCATTTTTGGTTGATTTACACCCTTTAAAATTGATTTCAGTTTATAATTTATGATAAACTAAATATTACATATATCAATGCTGGATGTAATTGTGTATGCACCTATTTACAAGACTTTGTAAATGCTACATCATAAACTATTCTTAATTATTTTATGAGAACCAGCTTTATACTAACTTAAATAAGATATTAATTTCATAAATGAAATACTCCACTAGGCACTTATTTAATAATGTAAGGTAAAAGGTATATTTTTACTCTTAATGTTTTTATTAAATTTTAATTTAGATTCTATTATTTGTTGGTATTAAGAAAAGGTCAAAATTGTACTTTAAATTTTAATATTTTCACTAAAATATGAGATAAATCTAAAAATTTAAAAACATTAATTTTAAACCTTAACGCACCTCTCAAGTTCTATGAGAAAGTGGCGTACTCTGTTGTTGCAGAGCAATTCTGAGGGATCGAATGAATCTCATTCATTATGAATACATAATTAGCCGCCATGGGAATGAGAGATTGGATAAGGTGTTATGTTTAGAACCGACCACACCAAATAAGAGCACGTTGGTTATCTTTGAGTTTATCTATTGTTCACCATCATTTTGTGGAGCAATTCGAGTAAACCCATGGAACATTTATGCTGTGACAGGTGCCCTGGACATGGCTGAACCAGAGAAGCGACTCTGTCGTGAGAAACATTACAGGTACGTGACCACAGACGATGTTGGATATTGGAGACGTAGTTTCCTTCAAGATTTGGAGACGACCCATCGAGATCATGCAAGGAGGAGGTGCGGGGGTATGGATTTTGAGTTAAGCTTTAGAGTCGCACTGCTTGACCCAAATTTCAGGGATAGTTCCAGATGTGTCAGAGAGATGCAAAATTTGGGTGTATGTGTTTTCCCCTCACATCCTCTGTCCCATGTACCCTGTCCTTACTCTTTCTCATGACATCTCAACCATTTATTTATGTGGGCCCTACAAAAATAAATGATTGAGATGCCATGAAACAAGGTAAGGACATGGTACATAGGACAGAGGATCACGTTGGGTTTTTGATATTTTAGTTTAAAATTTTATTGTTAATTTTTAAAGATTAAGTTCACACATGGAATTAAACAATATACGTGTGAAAAAAGGTAATTTAACGAATTAGTCACGTTGGTATCATTAACGACTAGTTTAATGGTGAATTATATTTACAAAAAATTAAAACTTAGAATAATTTAACGTCACTTTTTAAAATTCGAGTTAATATTATAATAAGTAAGGTTGAAAATTTTTTATAATTAACTCTTTAAAATTGTCATATAAGATATTTGATATTAGTAACCCCCACAAACTTAAAAATAGTCAACATTATCATTCATAAATGAAATCTTAATAAAGATTTAACATGTTGGAGTTTTTTATTATTAGGGTTGATTTTTTAAAAATTCAAACTTTACTAAATTTGACAATTCTAATTTGAACATTAAAAAATAATAATAAAATATCAAAATTTTAATTTTTTTGCAAATATAACTAGACATTAATATTTCCATTAACATTCGTTAACATAACGTGCTACTTCAGCTATTAGCTTTCTCACATGAATAACATGTAAATTTTAATTTTTGCTTCGTCAAATTATAAATTTTATATAAAAATAAATTATAAAAATTCATAATTTTTTCTTTTTTCTCTTTCGAAAATTTTTTGCTATCATTCTTCTGCAGGATTGTAACCTCTACATGCAAGAGAACAAATAGTGCATTCCTTAAAGCATTGTTGAAGGATTTTGAAGGATTGTAGTCATTTTCTCTTCAAAAACATGTGCTTTATATGTCGGTCCATAAAAATGAACGTATGTTTAAACACTACTTTATATGTTTACATATATTACAACAATGTTAGCCAGATGACAACTGTTAAACTACTACCAAAAACGACGAACTTTAAATCAAGAATCCAAATGCCTCTCACACACGACACAAGGACAAACACACACATCGCTCCTCTCAGAATTAGTTGTTTTCTAATAATCTCACTAAACCTAAAACCAAAACAACAATCCAGCTCCATACAATCAACAAAGGCTTGAATTTTCTCTCTAAAACAATTTTAGACAACAAAACAAGAGAAACTCAATCAGTTAAAAGTAAGGGATCTCTTTACGAAGAGAGCCACTAGAGGTAGTTGCATAATAAGAGAAAATAAACTTTTGGGGCCTGCAAGGAAGAAGAGAAATTAGAACAGAGAAGAGAACCCTGACCATGACTCCCACAGGCTCTCTTGGCCATCAATGAAGAGAAATTTGACGAGAAAGAATGAAGAATAAAATTAGAAGCTCTGAAGTACCATTCTGATCAATTTACACTTTGAATTCATACTTATAAAACATTCTTCTTTGGTGTAAAACAAGAGAAAATTAGAAAACTATTCTCTAGCAGGGCACTTGGCTTAGTGCAACCCTGATTGGGAAGTCAGGCATGAAGAATATATATGCTGTCAGCCTTTCAGAGGCCTCCATCGTAGGCACCAGTTTTAACATAAATGTAATCATTCTGGTACAACTTGAAAATTTTGATGCTAAAACAAATGCAACATAATTTAGCAATGTTGTATCATAAAGTGAATGCAAGTGGAAAACGTATTTCAGAACTGAGAAACATGCATACAAATTTTAATTTACAACAAACGCAAATCGGTAGAATCTGATGTCTACCTGAGAATCTGGATCCACTAACAAGGTATCTATCTTAAAATGATACTGGAAAAATCAAAGCAGTTTCATGGTCACAATACGGGCCTTGTACATGCAAATATATGCCATATGCCAATGAGCTGAAAATAGAAACACGTAAAGAGTCGTTAACAAAAGAATTATCGGAATAGATAATACACACATAATCTGCTAAAGAATTGGACAGGCAAATGTAGTTCTTTATTATATGAAATACTTTAGGAGTTTAATAGTTTCACAAACAATCTAATTTTACGTAGTCATCTTTGACACAAATAAAAACAAAATCAATTAAAAGCGAAATAATAAATGACACTAAAAATTTGGTAACACAGTTTAACATTTCTTGCCTACGTTTACGGGGCCCTCATCCAGATTAATACTTTCACCGAAATACAATAGATTTACCCAAGGCTTTACTGAGCAGACACTACTCACCCTTTGACACTATCTTTCAACCTCACTTCTCGTGAAAGATTTTCAATCCTAATAACACGAGCGACTCGTGTTAACCTCGTCAGAGGATTTTTCTATACAGCTATTATTAATCAATGAAAATAAATAAAAACTCCAAAGTATTTAAATAATTAATAACAAAAACTTAACACACTTGAGATTCAAACAGAACAACTTCCCTATAGACATAGGCCCTCCACGAAAGATTTGAAAGTTGTCCTGGCACTATAGGTTGATTTCCGCAAAAACACAGAACAGAGTTACGGCTGGACAATCACCAAACATCCCACAATAGTAGTCACGCGTGAAAAACTGTACAGGTTAATTGTTTCACAAACTGTTTGATTTTATGTTGTCGTCTCAAATTTTTCTGTACTCCACTATCGCAAGATTGATTCATGCAAGAGCCAAAAGTCAATTACGACTATACCAACAAAATAATCAACAACACTCCAGCAGCTAGTTCACCAACGTAGGCACATCCAGTAAGATAAACTCTTCATCAACAGAGCTTCAGCTATTTTCAAAAGAACAATCAACGTATACTACACCCTCAACACACACTTGGAGACATACTCAATTTTTTACTTGAAGAGTCACTCACTTATGTGTAAAGCAAATCAGTCATGTGTTATTCCAACGTTTAATATCAACACTGAAGCACTAAACACACTCTATACGCATGAATCAGCCATAGATATATATTTCACTAACACCCACTGCACTAAACACGTACACAACTCCCACACACATAAACTGTAGGTATGATATCTATTTTACCCAAACTACAACCACGTATTATTTCAGCAGAAACCTTTCATTCACAATGTAAAAAAAATACCATAATGCGCTTCAGCACATCATCCACGTGAGACTCACAATACTTCACCAAACAACCTCTATCCAAGATAGAATTTTATTCTATCTATAACATTGTCCAACTAGTGTTTGAATCCAAGATGATAAAAAAATATGCCAATTTAAAAATATGCCAAAATAAAATAAAGTAGATATGTTTAACATATATCTAACAATCTCCCCCTTTTTGGCATATTTGTCACAAATTCAAAGCTCCCCCTAAATCACATAATTAGGCATATAGAGATTCAATCCATAATCCAAGAGTTTCAATAGTCAACACAGTCAACAAAGTAGTCAACACAATACAAATTTAGTAGTCAACAAATTCAGTAGTAAACAATACAAAACAGCAGTCAACAAATTATCTCTCCCCTTTTGAGACAAAATGTGCTAAAAAGTAAGACGAATAGTCACAGATATACCTTGAAGTCTCCCCCTGAATGGAACATTCAACATAAACAATCTAATAACTCCCCTTTGGGACAACAGTTTCAAAACGAAGAATGCCTTCAACACAATCAATCTCAACAAATAAAGAAACATAAAAATCAACAGTAGGTGCAGTGGAAGAATTATACGCACGCCAAGATGACAATTTATTACCATTCAAAACACCGAGAGATATGCCTGAAAGAGAGAGAGATACCCGAGAGAGAGACTCATACTAATAAGAGAGCTAAAAAGTCTTCAGTGAAGCCAAATAGAAGTCACAATGCAAATTACTAAAAAGATGAGACGATAGTGGCAACATAAAAACTAAAGAAGAACTAAAGAAAACAATTTTTTATTTTTTTCCTTTTCTTTTTATTTTTTTAAATAACATCAAACTATATTTCAAAATTGTAAAGCACACAGTTCCTGTGCCCATCGAAGAAATTCAAACCTGGGCTTATTCCTCGTCACATTATCTCAGTCATCAAATGTCTGATTGATTTCTTCATCTGAAGTAACTGACTTATCCTCAGTCTGAACAGTTGCTTCAAAATCAGTAACTAACTGTAAATCTGGACACTTTCTTGTTTCTCCTTCACTACAGCTTTGTGCTTGTCCTTGACCCTTTTCTAACCCAAGTAGATTTCAGTAATGAAGGCTGATTCTAAAATTTATATGAGGGATATAGGGTCCTTCAGTTTTGGCTTTTTTGAAACAACATCTGTAGTAATTTGTAGCATTTTGGCCTTATGTGTCTGATAACTCGGCAAAAATGACATATAGGAACAAATCTTCGATTCTTGATCAATGTTTCTTCTTGGACAGATATGGGTATGTCAATTTCTCATCATTCACCTTAGAGCACTCACCCTTATAGCCAATGCCTTGAAGATCCCCTTTAACCTTACCAATTTCCATTAACTTTTCTAGTTTTTCTGTGCCTCCATTCAACATTCTCAATCCCTTTTCGGTACTTACTAATTTCATTCTACCTTCACCAAGCTCATCTAATGCCAGCTCCAAATTCTTTTCTAACCCTTGGATAATGTTCTTCATGGAGAGATTTTCTTCTTTCAATCTTTCATTCTTTCTACACGTATTCACCCATTTTTCATATATAGCTTTGTAAGCCTCGTAAATATTCTCCTTTCTATCATCTAGGCCACTTTCATCACTTTTATTATCTGATATTGGGTCTTGAGCTGAGTTGTTTTCATTTTTCTGGAAAATTTTCATTTTTCCCCCTTTTATGTCTTCAGTTACTTCCTTTTCAGTTACTGTTATGCAAGTAACTGAACTTTTGCTATGTAAAGCAACTAACATAGCGTCATTAGCGATTTCTTCTTCACTACCATACTCACTTCCGGATTCATTCTCACTCAAAGTGCTTTTATAGGATTTCTCTTTTCTCTTCTTCAAAGTGTTAGCACACTCGGCTTGAACGTGCCCGAAGTCCTGACACTCATGACATTGGATTCTCTTCACCTTCCTTTCACCCTTTTGAGCTTTGGCTTGTTGCTTTAAGTTGATACTCGATGAACTCCCACCATGTTGTCTGAATTCAGGTCTATCCTTTTTCATTCTTTTCTACCACTTACTAAACTCTCATGTTAATAGCTCCATATCTTCATTCTCATCGGATTCATCTTCTGTATCATTCACACCTTTTCCAATTTCAACCTGTAGTGCCAATCCTTGTTTCTTTCTTGCTTATCCCTTAAAAAATTCATTTCAAAATTTGTAAGAATTCTAATTACCTTCTCCAATGACAGATCATTGATGTCGTGGGCCTCCTCTATTGCTACAATTTTTGAAATAAATCTTAGAGGCAGTGATCTTAGCGCCTTCTTAACAAGTTTTAGATCGGAATATTTCTTTCAGAGTTGATGTACCTAATTTGCTATATCTCACAATGTTTCATGAAAGTCCCCAATGGTCTCATTCTCATCCATCTTTAGTTCTTCAAACCTTATAGCTAACATCTGTAATTCTGATGCTATCGCCATTTTGGATCCTTCATGAATAGTCTGCAAAACATCTTATGCTTCTTTGGCCGATTCACAGGCTAATATCATTGAGAAATGTTCTTCATCAACAGCACTAAAAATTGCATACATTGCTTGTGAGTTTCGAAGTGCCCTCTCTTTTTCAGCTGTTATTCATTCAGATGGATATTTTAGAACTATCTCTCCCTTATCATCAGTAATCATCAGATGTGTGCAGCCATATAACACTGAGTTCTATGCTCTTGTTCCCTGTGCATGAATAAAGACCTTCATCCGTGATTTCTATGCAGGATAATTGGAATCGTCCAATAACGGTGGCTTGATAATTGATACTCTTTCTCTTATAGCCATGTTTGCAAAACTAGGATCTGCACCAACTTGCTACTAAGTTTTGAAATGGTAACCCGCTCTGATACCAATTGAAAAACTATAGGGGTAGTAGTTTCACAAACTGTCCGATTTTACGTGATCATCTCTGGTATAAATAAAAGAAAAAATCAATCAAAAGAAAAATAGTAGATGACACCAAAAATTTGGTAACGCAGTTCAGCACTCCTTGGCTACATCTACGGGGCCCTCACCTAGCTTAATTCTTTCACCGAAATACAATGCATTTACCCAAGTCATTATTGAGTCGACACCATTTACCCTTTGACACTATCACTCGTCCTCACTACTCGTGAAAGATTTTCACACCCAATAACACGACCGACTCCTGTTAACCTCATCAAAGGATTTTTCTAAACAATTTAATGAACGAAAATTAATAAAAATAACTTAAGTGATTAATCAACTAAGAAAAGAACAACAATACACTTGAGATAAAAGAGCCTTCCCTATTATCAGCTTCCCGAAATATATCTTAATAACCTACGCCAGCTTCAGAATCAAACTACTGCTGCTCAGTTAATAAGTAACACCTAACAGAATATATACGTAGTGCCAAATCCTCCCAGTCAAAAACCCCTCCAAGAGATGAAGGTTCAGTCCAAGTGATTCCCAAAATAATTACTACGGAAATATAACTCTTCTAAGACAGAAATCACACCCCACATATACGCATGAATAAAGATCCTTCTAACCATGTGTTATTCCAACATTCAATAACAAAATAGAAACTAACAACAAGACACGTACTTCATTAAGGCACTTATGCACACACTCACTTCACAGCCGTAGGTCATGTATATTTCACACACACCCCAAACTTCACAGCTATAGATCATTTTACACACACCCACCAGAGGCACTCACGCACACACCCACAAAAATAATCAGTCATAGGTTTATTTCTCTTTTACATAAAACCCACCAACACACACCCACCAAAATAATCAGCCATAGGTTTATTTCTCTTTTACATAAAACCCACCAACCACTCAAAGCACTCACACCACTCTCTTGGACATCAACCTTAGGTTCCACATAGCTACACCCAATCTACTGTATGTATATGTTTTCACTAATATCCACTGCACCAAAAACACATACTGCACACAATACACACACTGCACTTCCTATACCATATATCTAATGTATGTGTCTTTCAAAAAATAGCAACCACATATTTTTTAGCAGAAAACCCTTCATTTACCTAGTGAAAATACAATGATCCTTAAGCTCTTCATCCACGTAAGACACATAATCCTTCACCAAATCAACTTTTATACAGGATAGAATTCTATTCTATCTATAACATTATCCAACTAGTGTTTGAATTCAAGATGATAAAAATTGTGCCAATTTAAAAATATGGCAAAATAAAATGAAATAGATATATTTAACATATATCTAACACTTATGCCTAGCTTTTACAAGTAAAATGAGGTAATGAAGATATTTTGACTAAAATTTGCAAATAAAAAGTTAGATGTCATTTTGATATAATAAGCATTAAACAATATAAATTGAAACTGTGACAAGTATTAGCCACAAACACACATTCACTTGGGTTGCTATAAGATAGCGTAATAGTTGGATCGCTGCAAGATAAAGTAATGGTGTGTGTTGTCACGGGCTCAGATTTTACAGCCATGCAACCATGTGACGCTAGCAACTCCTCGATTTGGGAACACCTTCCTTGGCTAGAATGCTAGTTCAGCCTTCTCATAAGTACTTCTTAAGAGTACTTAGATCGAACACTTGGTGGAAGCGACTTTTAAATATGAAAGATGGAAGGAATATAAGATAGCTTGGAGAATACAGAGAATGTTCTTATTACTCAAAGAACACTACAAAGAATGGGGTAGGTATACAAGTGAGACCCCTAGCCTATTTATAATCCCCCATCCCTCAATGGACGGTTAGGATCGATACAATCTAACGTCATACAAAGAGTCTCTAGAATCATCTATACAAATATCCCACTAATCACTCTAAAAATCAAGGAGCTAATTATGCCACTACAAGAAATGGACCCCTTCTGCAACGTTTTAATGCCACTACAAGAAATGGACCCCTTCTGGCAATGTAACAGTGCAGAAAACCTTAAAAACATCGCAGAAGGCAATGTAACATCGCAGAAAACCTTCTCCGACGTTTATTAAAACGTCACAAAAAATATCGCAGATGGCGGGTAGGTAATAGGTATCGGCGACGTCTGGTGGAAAACGTCGTGAAAGGCAACGATATTCAGTGACGTTTCATAAAACGTCAGGAAAGGAGGGGATATTTGTCGACGTTGTGTGAGAACGTCATGAATTGATTGATTTTTAACGACGTTCTAAAGACGTCACAGAAAAGCTATATTCCGCAACGTTTGATTCATCAGACGTCGCAGATTGTAAGACATTTGTTAAATTTAATTTAACCGAAATAAATTTATTTATAATAATTTTTAAATTTTATTTAATAATGATTCAATATAAATTATAATTTTTTCTTTGTTTTCATTTATTCGAATATAGGAATAATTTAATAATTGATCAATTTTAATGATTAATTTAAAATTTTTCAATTTTCTGAAAATTTTAATTTAATAATTTTGAATTATAATTATTATTTTTAATTTTAATTTGTTTCAAAATTTTGAAAATAATTTTAATTTAATTATTTTCTAATTTAATATTTAAAAATTTTTTAAATATTATTTATTTAATAGCTATTAAATATTATTTATGAAATAAATTTATTTAATAATTCTTCAATTTTTTTAATATATCATTAATTTTAGTAATTATTCTTGTATAACAAGAATTGAATACATGCAAACAATTTACTATTTAATTGCAATTCCCAAACATGTCATAATACGATAATTAAAATAAACAATACGTCATAAGTGTTTAATATATCAATATGAGTACATATTTA
>JANZXP010000195.1:5007116-5019616 GCA_027576715.1 Erythroxylum flavicans | reverse complement strand
ATGCTAGTGTTGATGTAACACAAAATCGACACCAACACCCAACACAGGTAGTGAAGAAGACGGAAGGAAGAACGACAAAATTTTTTGCAGAAAACAGAGATAACAGAAGCGAGGGAGAAAGGGGGAACTAGTTTTAGGTTTAAGTTGTCAAAATTGGACGAAGTCATTTATCTTCAGACAAACGATGTCGTCCAACTTAAATTTTTTTAAACGTCTCAACATTCTGCGATGAATACATAAATCATCGCAAAAAGACAATCATTTCCCTAAAATATACACAAATCATCATAAAAAGGTTTGGCATAAGGCAAAAACGATGTAGTTACAAGTATTTTGATACGGAACAATTTGCGATGATAACCTTATTCGTCATAAAGGACTCAACATTTCGTGACGAAATGAGAATACGTCATGACTTGGCGTATATACGACGTTTGGGCAAAGAATTACCTCTTACCATCGAAAAATGTACAACAATATGTTATGAATATGCCAAATTGTCGCGAAAGGTTGTTGATTTTTCGATGAATTTTAAAATCGTCACAAAAACCCTTCTTTATTGTTCTTTAAAAACCCTAACCTTTATTTCCAAACCTTTCTTCCTTTTGTAGTCTCCAACAACTTAGCCTAAAACCAGTAATCTCCAACATCTTATGCATGTATCAAAGCTATTCACTTCATCGAAACACGGTCTGCAATGCTCTAACTTCTTCTTTACCATGTTCTGTATTTTCATTTGAGGTGATCTTCATTTGGTAAATCTGTTACTGAATAGATCTACTCTTTGTTTGACAAGTTTTTGTGGTAAAGTTGTGATATTTATGTTTCTACAGTAGATCTGGACATTCTTTGTGTAGATTTATGTAGATCTATATATAGGATTTTTTTGCGGTGTTGAAGTTGATTTTTTTATATTTTGTAATTGTTTTTTCATTTCTTTGTGCTATGTTATTTGTACATTGTCTTTGCGGTGTTGAAGTTGATTTCTTTATATTTTGTAATTGTTTTTTCATTTCTTTGTGCTATGTTATTTGTACATTGTCGTTGGGGAGCATGGACTGTGTTAATGTTAGTTATAGAAGGGAAAACATATGGTTTGCATTTGAATCTTGGGGTATCATTGTTATGTCTGTAAGGTGTTCGATGATATTTCTGTTACGATTTGCATATCAAAAGTGTATAACTCAACACAATATCTACTGCATCTTCTAAACTTGCTTCCTCAAGTGAGTTTGTCATGTCTGTAAGGTGTTCGATGATATTTCTGTAACGATTCTCATTTTATGCTCTAGGCAATCCATTCAGTTCTAAATAGTTTCACTTGTCATCATAATTGGACTTAAACATATTATCGTTTTATTCCAAATCAACTTTTAAACCATTTACCTCTAAACATTATTAATGAAGGAATGTCGACATCGAGATTAGTTCACGATGGCCCTAATTTATTCTGTTGGGAGGAATGTGACAAAATTGTCCCTACTGAGCAAACCGAAACTAAAAAAAAAATCTCACGTATCAGACGAATTCTTCGTAAACCTTCAATGGCCGATCTTCTGGAACAAGGTGTTTAGTATCATCCGAACAACGTCACTTCCCTTATTATGTACATTTCATTTCATTTTATGAAGCTATCATATATATTCACATTTAATGGTTTATGTTAAGGTATATGGAATATATCCTTTTATTTAATTTTGGCATCTTATTTATTAATTGGACTTGGACTCAAAGTGATGTGGCTACTACACTTATAGCTGAAAAAGAATTCTACGAAAGATGGGAGTCTATCATTATCACGTTCAGAATTTTGGGATAAGGATCTTGAAAATTGGCTTTACATTATGGTGTGTGTGGGGGGGTCTTTAGCTGCGGAGTCGTGCATGTCTCCATCTTTGTAAAAAGGTGAATTAGGTGTTTTTGTGTTTTATAGTGTAAAGGTGTAGTTGTGATTTTCTTTTGGAAAGAATTAGTTCATTTTATTCTACTCTTCAACGTCATTTGAGGGTAGATTTTTGGGGCTGTGTTTCATGTGAAGTGTGAATTGAAGGATTATTGTTTTTGGGTGTAGAGAATCGAAAATTAATGGATGATTTGGCAGTTGGGATTTTTTAGGCTTGCTTGATTTAACAATTCCTTTGTTCTTTGGATACACAATTTGGTGACGCTTCCGAGTCTAATTCCTCCTTCCGTTTTCATGGAAATTGTGGATAAAACGAATGTGCAAAAAATTCCAGATGTTGGTGTGTTGGTTGATGGGTTGTGATTGTAGCTGTGGGTGTCCTATTCAGCTGTGTTGACATCTACGTGTGGGGGCCGCATGTTTATGTGTTTTACATTATTCTTCATTAATCGTGTGGTAGTTGCTCATGCTAGACAATAATCCTTTTGGAGTGCCTCACGGTTGGACTGATTGGAGTGTTGCTTGTGACTTCTGTCGTGGGTTATTTGGTGACTGTGCAGTGGTAACTCTGTTTTACGTTTTTATGTGAATCAACCTATAGTGTAGGAATAACTTTCAGATCTTTCTTTCAGGAGCTACATCTACAGGGAAGTTGTTCTGTTTGAATCTCAAGTGTGTTAAGTTTTTGTTATTAATTCTTTAAACACTTAGAGTCTTTATTTATTGTCTTTCATCAATTAATATTTATGTTAAGAAAATCCTCTGTTGAGGTTAACACGAGTCGGTCGTATTATTGGGTGTGAAAATCTTTCACGAAAAATGAGGTTGAGAGATAGTGTCAAGGGTTGAGTGGCGTCAGCTCAGTAAAGCTTTGGGTAGATCTACTGTACTTCGATGAAAGTATTAAGCTAGGTGAGAGCCCTACAGACGTAGGCAAGAAGTGCCGAACTACTTTACCAAATTTTTTGTGTCATTTATTATTTTGCTTTTGATTGGTTTTTTTTATTTGTGCCAGAGACGACCACATAAAATTGGACAGTTTGCGAAACTACTACCCCCTATGATTTATCAGTTTATACTACATGTTGTTTGAAGCTACCTTCAGTCTCGAATTTGACATGTATGCCAGTAGTGGCGGGAGTGATGTCACAATAATCCGTAAAGAAAAATTGGTTCATTTGGCACATTCATCAATTCTGAATACTCGGTCTGCTCCTGCACGTATGCATGTTACCCCAATTTCAGTTTATTTAACGATTTACTAATATGATAATATCTAACTTCTATACTTATTGTGTTTTAGGTTCTAAATTTATCGATCATTTCACTCCATCCTCTTCAAATTTAGAGATAGCAAAAAAGTTGTTGGAAGAGGGTGTGGCAAACTACTACAATTGAGGGAAAAACTATTACTGTTTCAATTAGTGCATTCGAACATGTAAGGGCCCTTCTGGGGAATCCAGAAATTGAGGACTCATTTACCTTTACCGACTCTCGTGTCACTTGGAATCCAAATAAATAATTATATTCTTGTCAGTTAGCGAGTCAATCAACTGAACTCAGCTTTAATGTTTATTTCTTATTGTATCAGCAATAATTTGCCAAACAACATATGTATTACTTATGGGTCAAGTTGCGTACTATTGAATGTTCACTGTCATTGTTCTAGTTTTATGAGTGAATGAATTGAATAACTTCTAATTCAAATTTCGTTCTACTCCATATATCATTTTATTATATTGACAAAATAATTTAAATTTTTATTAACTAATTTTATCAATGTTAATTAATGATTAATTAATGTTAGGTCCATAAGTCATATGTTGTCTTTTCTTTAAAAAATATGTTGATAAAATTATTTAAAACTTTTTAACTATTTTTTTCAATATTAGTATACTAATGATTAATTAATAGTACTGTTTAACACTTAAAATTATGTTTTGAGTTTTTTTCAATAAAACATTATAAACTTTCAAAACAAATCTCCAATAAAATACATCTTAACTATAATAGATTATAAAAATGTTAGTTTAATAATTTTGAAAAATATCAATCATTTGGTGACGATTTATAGAAATCATCACTAAATGTACACATTCAGCAACATTTTCTACAAATCGTCACTGAATGTGGAGCATTTGGTGATGATTTCCAACAATCGTCGCTGATAGCTTTACATTTAATGATAACAAAGATCATCTCTGAATGTATACACTTTTGCGACCAAATAGAACTTTCGTCACCAAATATTCACCTTTTAGTGACGCTTTATAATGTCGTTGCAAAATATGGAACCTTTATTGACGATTTCAAACATGCGTCGCAAAATGTATGACCACTTATAGTGACGTTTACATTAATCGTCGCCATTACATTATTTTCCAACGAATATATCAAATCATCGCCCATTTTTCATCATTTCGTGACGTTTTTTGTTTATCGTCACCAAATATTCAACATTTTGCGACTACTTTTTCTCTATGTCGCTAAAGGTTTTATCTATAGCAATGCTTTTTTTTCGGTCACTAAATCGTTAGTTTTAGTAACGAATGCTTTTAAAAGTCGTTATATGCTTTCCTTTTGCGACGATTTATTTTTCATCGCTAAAGAAATCGTCGGAAAGGTTTCATTTGTTGTAATGAGGTATTATCCTAGTGTTCTTTATTTGTTTATTTAATAGGTATTAAGAAAATTCAATCTAAGAAAATTAAATTTTAAGTGGAACTATTTGTGGCTTCTTCAATCTTTCCTAAAAATTTATCCTATGTAAATTTTCATTATAATCATTTACACTTTATTCAATTACGCAATAATACCCGAAATGAATTTGTTATTATTATTAAAAATTAACCTGAATTTCGAGCACAACTAAAGCATTACATAAGATCCAAATGGAGATTATTAAGGGGAAAAATTAGTACGGAACAGAATGAATAAAATCAAAGGTTTTTATTAAAATTAATAATATTATCTAAATATTATATACATTATTAAAATATTAATTATAAAAACTACAAAAAGTGCTTTTCTGTTTTTGTTTTTATAATCTAATTCACTATCAACAAAATATATATTATTTAATTATTTAGTATATTAATTTTAATAAAATTATGAATAATTTAATTTTATTTAAATTTTGTAATTAAATTTAAAATATTTTTAAGATACATAAAATTAAAACAATATTTAATTTAATAATTAAAATATTAATTTTAAATAAAATTTTAAATTATTTATTTTACTAAAATAAAAAATTATTTATAATTTGGTAATAAATATTATATAAGAGATTAAAATAAATTTATTTAATTAAAAATAATTTATCTTTAAATTTTATCTTATATATAAAAAATATAACACCGTTACCATAACAACTAAATAAAAAAATTTATTTGAAAGAAACATAGAAATTAAAAACATAAAACGAAAACTGAAAATTATAATAAAAATAGAAGTGAAACCAAATAGTCTTTGAATTAAATATTTCTTATATTTACCCAAAAAATTAAACATTTCTTATTGTAACTTGAAATCTTTCATTTTTTTTAAAAAATTAAAAGATGTTAAAGTTTCAGCACTTAAATCACCAAAACAGTTTATCAACTTTTGCAGCATAAAGTAAACATGTTAACTTATGTAAATTTCTACTGATTGCTAATTGACATCAAATGAATCTTATAATAATATCAATCATCATGAAGTTAGTGCAATTTGCCAATTTCCATTTTTCACGCAATCAAAGTACTCTCGTTCAAGGAATTCAGAAAATTCCTATTCCATCTGGATGACTTGGATGAATTTTAGCGTAGGGCACAGATCTTCCAAATCTTCGGGAATAGAAAATTTAGTAGCGTAGGCCACTAAATTCGGAATCTATCTATCTCTTGCTCATGGCAAATCTGCATCAGTGGACGATTTAGTCTTTGCTGTCCATCAACCGATCCGACAATATGTACGAGAAAGATGAATTGTCCAGGATGGGATTTAATAGATGTGATAGAAATTAGTGAATAAGAACAAAATACGAGTTATCAGAAGGTGTTCGTTCCAAGTTGATTTCATATCGTAAATAAACATCAGGTGCTAGACTTTAATTGAAAGAGGTTTAATCTGTATAAGTAATTTTTAAAATTTTTACATTTTTTAATATTCAAGTTTATAAAAAATTCTTTTAAATTTAAAGTAAATAAATCATCAAAACATATATAAATATTCAACGTGGATTAGTCAAATAATTTAATTATTAATTTAAATTTTATTTAACTTGTTAAAATTGATTTTAAAAGTTACGTTGATTTATCATATTGGTGACATTTGAATATTTCATATTTGATGTTCATATTACATATATTTTGGAGTTATTTTTCAATCGAAATCTAAAAAAAAGAGGTTTTTTTTAAATTGAAAATTAGAAGAAATTTTTAAAAAAATTTTAAAGATCGAGAGATTTATAATAACTTTCTTAGAGTACATAAATATCTATATATTTTACCCTTTATAAAATATTTATAATAGTGTCAATTTGTACAATCATATCCCTAAAACATTATTTATTACTGTTTAAATAAGGAACAGAAGTATTATTAATATTGTTATTACATTTTAAACAAGGTACAAAAGTGTTATTAAATACAACTGGAAGTGATTACTTAGGGATCGTTTGGTTCTATTTCTGTTTTTCTGTTGTAGTTTTCAATTTTTGCTTTTAATTTTTTGTTTCTATTTTTATTTCAAATAAAAACAAAAACTTGTTTGGTTGTTAATGTTAATGTAGTTATAAATGTTGTCTTATTTTAATAAAATAAATAATTTTAAATTTTATTTATAAATTAATATTTATTTGAAATATATTTTAATTATTAAATCAAATTTTATTTAATTTTTTATATATTTTAAATTTAATTATATTTATTAATAATTATTATAATTTAATTACATATATTTTAATTATAAAAATTAAATAAAATTAATTTATTTCGTAATTTTTATTGATAATTAATTTTAATTTATTAAATATGTAATCTTGAATAAAATTATTCATAATTTTTATTAATAATAAAATAATAAAATAATATATATTTAAATGATAATAAATCAGATTATGAAAAAAAACACATAAACAGGAAACAAAAATTATTTTTTATAATTTTCATAATTTTCGAGAAAAAACAAAAAAAACAAAAAATGCAAACAAATAGTTTTTTTACTGAATTCAAAAACAAAAACTAAAAACTAAAAAAAAGGAAACAAACATCCCCTTAAATATTTTGCAAAATATTAAAATATAACTTATACTTTTACTAATATTTTTAAAATTACATTTCGATAGTTTAGAACGTTGAACTTTGTGTTGCATAGATTAAATTGTTGATTTACTTGTGATTTGAACGTGTTATTGTTAATAAATGATAAAAAATATAGTTATTTTATTATTAGTCAAAGATCAATTAAGTTGCTTATAAATTATCCGATGAAATGTCTCTTCAAAGCATATGAGGTGAATTAGAATTTGGGACGACTGTTTTAACTAATGCAATTTATCTTATTTTCTTTGGACAAGGGGCAATAACTTTCTTAGTATCGAAAGGTTATAGAAGGCTCGTTGATAGACTACTTTATTTGACGATGGCCAGGCCTACATGTCTTATATTGTCTAACACCTCAATTAGTGTCCTTTTTTCGGTGAAAGACCCGGTCCCCTTTTCTATACAGGAATAGCACAATTTTGCTTATATTATTTGAATCCAAGTTTCTTTTACTACTAGGTCATTGCAGTCTATAGCAATGTGTTACACTTCTCATTCCTTCTCTAGCTTCACGTTCATATGCCTAAATGCTTCAGTGCCAACAACAAAACCATACTTCGTGGGCCTAATCCATTGTAAAAAACTTTCACCCTCTTCAATAAACACGATTTCAGTACGTGCCAATGCTCTAAACACTGATGATCAGCCGCTTAAGTTCAAGAAATCGTCACCACTTCAGTTGCTGCCAATCTTCAGTTCCTTGAAGAACCACCTCATTTTCACCTTGTCCAACATTGTTAATCCTCCTCTTTCTCCGTCGGTTGACCCAAGGCAAGTGTTCACCGGAAACTTTGCTCCGGTCGACGAACTTGACCCTACAGATTGTCAAGTGGCGATGGGTGACCTACCATCTTCTCTGAATGGAACGTATTTCAGAAACGGTCCAAATCCACAGCACATGCCCAAAGGTCCCCTCCATTTTTTTGAAGGTGACGGCATGGTTCATTCCTTAAGATTACTTGGAGGCCAGGCTACTTACTGTAGTCGCTATGTAAAAACATACAAGTACATGCTTGAGCAAGAAGCTGGCTTTCCCATATTTCCCAATATGCTTTCAGGTGTTTATGGTTTCAGGGACATTCTTAGCTGGGTTGTGGCTATAAGAAGAGTCATGTTTGGTCGCATCAATCTCATGAGTGGGTTTGGTTTGGCCAACACCAGTATTGCTTTTTTCTCTAACAAGCTTCTCGCACTCGGTGAATCTGATTTACCTTATATTCTTAGTTTGACTGAAGAAGGTGACATTCAAACTCTGTGTCGATGGGAATTCCACAGGAAGCTCTTCGCAACCATGACGGCTCACCCCAAAGTCGATGTCGATACTAACGAGACCTTTGCTTTCTCCTGCAGCCCAGTTTTCCCATACATCACCTATTTTAGTTTCAATCAAGATGGGTATAAACAAACTGATGTTCCTCTCTTATCCATAGATCAACCAACTTTAATTCATGATTTTGCAATAACTAAACGATTCGCGATCTTCCCAGAAACAAATTTGGCAGTTTCTCCAGGTAACGTGGCTACCGGAAATGGCATGCCGGTGTTTAGTAAGCCAACCAAAGTTCCAAGAATTGGGATAATACCTAGATACGCCACAAGCGACAGAGACATGAAGTGGTTTGAAGTTCCTGGGTTCAATGCGATGCACGTGGTCAATGCTTGGGAGAATGGTGAAGATGAAATAGTCTTGGTGGCACCAAATGCATTAAACATAGAAAGCTTTTTCTCAAGCATTGAGACGGTTCATTTCTCATTAGAGAAGTTGAATATAAACACGAGAACGGGAAAGGTTTCCAGAGTAGTTCTGTCTCAAACAAGCTTGGAGCTTCCATGCATCAACCCTTCTTACGTTGGAAAGAAAACTCGCTACGCATATCTAGGAATCGCCGAGAAAGCCCCGAAGATGTCAGGTATTGTGAAGATTGACTTGGAAAATGGATGCGAAGTCTCCAAAAGGTTATATGAACCTGGTTGCTATGGAGGAGAGCCATGTTTCGTTCCAAAACAACCAAATAATACTAATATTGTCGAGCAGGTAATTGATTGTACAGCAGAAGATGATGGGTTTTTGCTTAACTACGTGCATGATGAGAATTCCGAGGAGTCGAGGTTTCTGGTACTAGATGCCATGTCCCAGGAGCTTGAAGCTGTGGCCGTCATTAAAATGCCTAGGCGAGTACCATACGGTTTTCATGGTTTATTTGTTAGAGACGTGTAAATACGTGCAAAACTAGAAGAATAGGAAGTTACTATCACGATAATTAGTAATTACGTGCAAAACTAGCGATTAGGACGTTACTGGATAACTAGTTAATTAGTTATTACGTACTTACACCTAAAATTTTATAAAACTAAAAAAATAGCTTTTATTTTTTATAATCTAATTTATTATCAACTAAATATATATTATTTAATTATTAATAAAAATTATAAATAATTTTATTTAATATTTGATATAATTTTGTAATTAAAATAAATTAACTTTTATTTTTAATTTATTAATAATTTTTATCTTAAAAATAATTTATCTTTAAATTTTATTTAATTTATAATTATCATCAGTAATAAAAATATAACTATATTAACATAAAAACTAAAGAAAAAAACTTAAAAATTACAATAAAAAAATTAAAGTGAAACCAATTTGACTCCTGAGATTAGAACCAATATTTTGCTTTCTTATACAATAAAATATCATTAAAATAAAGTTCATTAGAAAATCTAATGAGATGAAAGGCTACTTAAAGAATTGATTTGAGCAAATGCAAATATCTAGTTTTAGAGATGGCAATCCTGCCCGAGCAAGCTCGGTCTACCCCACTCAAGGAAACTTGGCCTTCCCCACCCGAAGTCAATGAGAGCGAATAAGCGATGTCATATTTTGAATTTTCTTTTAATAAGTGATAAATCGAGCTAGGGGCACAGGTAGGTCAGCATGTGGGTCGGCCCGGCCCGGCCCGGCCCGGCCCGGCCTATTACTATCCTTATTTAATTTTATTTTTGTTGGAGAGACTCCTTTTTATAAATAATAATTATTTGATGTATATAATTGATGGATTCTAAATATTTTTAATAGAATATAATTGATGACTTTGTCCCACCTGGAAAGAATATATGACCTTGAGTAAGCATATAAGCTTAATGAGTTATTCCTCTTAGTATCAATTGGTTTTAGGATGGAACCTCGTTTGGGCTTATATGTGCTTATTTTATTTAGGCCAAACCATATAAAATTTAATATGGCATCAGAGCAGGTTGCTCTTGGGTTACACGTCACTATCTCGTCACGGTAGACTGCGTCACGTGTTGGGCTGTAAATTAGCCCACACGTGAGGGGGGCGTGTTTAAATATAAATAGGACTTTATCCCATATGGAAAGAATATATGGCCTTGAGCATGCATATAAACCTAATGAGTTACTCCTCATAGTACCAATTGATTTTAAGATAGAACCTCCGTTAAACTTATATGTGCTCAGTTTATTTAGGTCCAATCATATAAAATTTAACACTTTCTAACCCAACAATCTTATCCAAGTTAACTTAAATTTTAACTTTCTGTAAACAGATTCAAATTAGGTTAGATTCGACTACAAAAATTAAAATTTACTTATAAAGTTGGAATTACGTGGAGTTGATCAATTTAAGCCTGTTTGTTTCTACTTTCACTTTGAATTTGACTTTGACTTTGGATTTTCTTTTTTTAATTTAATAAGAATGGTCTATTTGTTTAAATTTTTATTTTAGTTTCTCACAATTTTTATAACTTATAAACTCATAAAAATTAGATTTGTTTTCAATTTTTTTCATGATCTAATTCGTCATCAATCAAATACATAGTATTTAGTTATTTAGTATTAATTACTAATAAAAATTATGATTAACATAATTTAATTATTCAATTTGTATAATTCCTTTAAAATTTAATAAAATATCTCACAAATAAATTTAGTTTTTAATAATTAAGATATATTAAAAATACATAATAATATAAAACTAGTATTTTACTTATTTGAATAAAATATTAAATAACTTTTAATAAAATTTATTAGTAAATATTAAGTAAGAGATTAAAATAAAATTAGTTATTAATTAATTCATAAAAATATTTTATATATTTAACATTTAATTATTAGTAATAGTAAAAAATATAATTACATTGATTCTTATTTAAAATATTAAAAACTAGTGATGTTGAACTACTTAATTCGTGACTGTACCATATAGTCATGTTTTTGTTCTGGAATGGATTTTGATGCTATGAAAGGAGAGGTTGTATGTGGCCCTTGCTATGGTGCGTTGGTTTTCTCTGTACTGTTATCGTGCGCTGCTTTCCCCAAATCTGATGCCGGCTCTCCAACGGTCGACCCTCCTACGCATTTTCATGCTCCACCCACCATATCCAAAACTTTCAAGAGAAGTAGAACAATAGATACTCACATGGAAGAGAATCAGACGCCAGAATCGAAAGGAAAAGTTGTTCATCCTACTAATGAAACAAGTGAATCCTATTTCCTTGACGTTGGACTAAAAAATATAATCATGACAGTCCGGGGTAAGTTTGCAAGATTATGTATTGAACTTGACTTATCCAAACCAGAATGGAATATAATGTAATATTATTTTATCGTTTAAGAAGAAGGCTTATAATGAAACAAAATAGAATAAAATGAAAGAGAAGAGTTTCACACTACATCATATTCTATCTTAAACAGTAAATATGAGTAATCTTTAAGATGAAGTGTAAAATGATAAATATGTGCCACCTAATATATCCTCAATAATTTTTTATAATACCAATTATACCCTCAACCCTAATAACAAGTAACAAGATAATACGTTTTATTCTATCAAGGGTAGAATAGTCACTCATTATTATTATAAATACGTTCCATTTCATTCCGTCAATCTTCCAAATAACATTTTACTATATTATATTATGAACATTTTCATTCCTTCCAAATAACAATTTTCTAATATTATATCAATTTATATTCCATTCCATTATAAATCATTCAATTCCATTCCATTATAAATCATTCCATTCCATTCCATTCTATTAAAAATCTTACGCTCAATCAAGCATACCCTAAAGTATTCATAGGAAGAATATGCCAAAGGTTGAGGCATCTCATCCTTCTACTTAAGTTGTGGAGTGGTTAGAAACATGAACTTAATGTGTTTGAAATGAAATCCTGTTGAGGTCGAGAAACAGTTTCGGACCAAAGCTCAACGCGTGCAGTAGGAGACTGAGAGTTAATGAAAGTGCCTCCTTACCCTTGTTGTGGGTAG
>JANZXP010000195.1:4965468-4978306 GCA_027576715.1 Erythroxylum flavicans | reverse complement strand
TGCGGTGAGGATAAGTACTTATTCAATGCAAATTTCAAGTGTAGTCATATGTTTAGATCTGCGGTAAATAACCGAAGGTTGGAGAAAAATGCGATGTCACTGTAGAAATTAATAAGTAGAAAGAGGGTTACGGTAGGAAACCGCATTTGTTGTAGAAATTTTACTTTTCATTAATAACCTTCACTACAAGTATTATTTTTACTCTTAATTAATATGATTAATAATATATTTTATGAAATATTATATTTACTAAATTTATTTTATTTATATTTTCTTATTTTAATTTAATATTTTCTTATTTATAATTTTAAATTTATTTGAATAATGATATTTTTTTAATTATTTGTGCAACAATTAATAGTTTATTAAATCAATAGATTTTTTAGTCATTTTATCTCTTTTCAGCAACCGCAACCGCATTTGCCAAACACCTATTTTCATATTTTAGTAGTTACCAAAACAACAATCTCAAACACATAAGTACTTATTGAGAATAAGTACTTATCATTTTAACAAGTTAATTTCAGTAGGTTATCAACTGCCACCACTTTTTCAAACCAAGTCTGTATCTTACTATTTCTTTGAATATTTTCATAAAGTTTTAGATTTATCATATTTAATTTTATAAAATTAAGTTTATAATTTTAATAATAAAATAAATAAATAAATATTATCATAATTATTTCCACTACCATTTTCTTTTTTAAAATTAATCAAGTTGAAATATGACGAAAAGAAAGTAATAATAAAAGAAAAAAGTTTGAGTAATTTGTTATAACTTTTAGATACAATCGTAATTTTATTTTTTAATTTCTCAACCGTTAAGATAAAACGTTAAGTATTTTTAAAAACAACGAGTTGAGTTCAATTCGTTAACCTAATTAAATGATTACTAAATATAATGATAATAATTTGACTAATTTGACATAATTAAATAATCAAATAACTTTGAATTTGTTGAAAAATATTTGATCAGCTATTTATCATCTAATGTCGTCAAAATGAATAAACGAAAGAACCGAAGTTTGGACTGTTCTACACGTTTACTGCTCATTCCAAACCGAATGCTTTGACTAACTGATGAAGAATACGTCGTCGCAGAGAACGTACTGTAGATGACGCGGCCGGAGAAGAATGGTCAAAAGACAGGCGTGGCTCCCACACTTTACCAAAGACCAAGGCTCAGTGAGTCAGTCAATCAGTCCGAACAATTCTCAAATCATTTGTGCGAAGGTTGAATCAAAGGAACATGCTCCAAGTGCAATTCCAATTCCACTCCTGACCTCTTCTTTTACTTTTAATTTTCATTTTTCCCCTAATCTCTTCCCAATCTCAATTTCTGTTTCTCATATACGCATAGATTCTTCCTTTGTTGCAATTCCTCTGCTCGATCATACAGGTTTCATGGAGGTATCTGCTCCCCCCCTCTCTCTCTCTTCTTTGTTTTTATCATGTTTTGCTTTGGATTGTTTTGAAACTGATTATGTGAAAGATTCTGTTGTTAATATAATTTCTCAATGCTTCAGCTTTGTCAGTCTTATAGAACTGTTCAAAATTGTGTACTCACTGTTTCTTTTTTCCTTGGTTTTTAAAGATTCAGTTGATTTTCGATCGGTTAATTTTATCATGGGACTGTGTCTATATTTACGTTAGTAGTATTAGTAATTTATCAGCCGGCGGATAGAGCTGTGAAACTTGTTCTCTATGTTTCGTGCGTCTCAGTCTTAGGTATTGATTTTTGTTTATTGTTTATGACGTGATTGATATGGTTGTGTAAGTATAGATTTATATTTTTGAAAATTTTGTTCTTCCTGTTTGATTGATGAAATCGTGAAATGTTTAAGAACGCCCCTAATTCGGAACTCTTTAAGGACTTGGAATTTCATCTAGTTGACCTTGCTTTCTAACCATCTGCGAAGTTTATGTTTCCTTAACTTGCCCAAACGCGAAACCCAACTTCTTACTTTCCCTTTTAATTTCTGTGTTGGGTTTATGTTCCGTCTCTGTAATTATCTTAACAAAAAGTTGTATTGATTTTTTTGAGTAACTTGTTCTATAGGGAGTGGAAGAGACCTCGAAGTCTGAGGCACATTTGACATCACCTGCAGCATTTGTGGAAGGGGGAATCCAGGAGGCCTGTGATGATGCTTGCAGCATATGCCTTGAAGCCTTTTGTGATAGTGATCCTTCAACTGTTCGTATGCTGGTTCTGAATAATTACCTGTTGGAATTTCCTTGATGGATTTTTTAAAACCTTAATATTTCTTTTGCAGGTGACGAATTGCAAACACCAGTTCCACCTTCAATGCATCCTTGAATGGTATTTTTGATTATCATGATTCCTAATATCTTCCACGGCTTAGTTCAGTAATCATAGTTACAGTTATTATGGTGACTGGGGTTGGATGGTTATTGGGAACCCAAAATTATGAGCTCAGAAATAATATGAATGACTTGCCACATTAATGACCTACATCATTTGGAATTGGATTCCACCTGTCCTGTTGGTGACTGAAGTATTTTATACAGACGGATGGTGCTGTAGACAGTATGAAGCTGTTTGCAAGCAGATTTCCAAGATTACTTTGATAGTGCTAGCGAGAGTCACTAATTATGTCTTTACTGGAACACTTTTGTAGAAGGTTCAAGCTTGTAGATATCCAAACAACTTACCTAATGAATTCGATAAATAATTCTAGAATGTTTCTTGAAGAAGTCAAGGTCTGGGAGATGTGCTCATGTATGGTTTGGAACATACTCATTTTTTTTTCTTTTATGAGAAAAATATTGAATGCAGTGTAGGATTAATAGAAGCCCCCACCTTTTTCTTTAAGAGCTCCATCCTTAGAGACACAAAGGCAGGAAGAAAAGAGTTTAGAATAGAAAAAGGAATAAGAGAAACAATAAGAACTTTATTTTTTAGCGAATTAGGATCAAGGAGCTAATTGCTTAAAACTGTATAAACAGATGCCAATTTATACTCCTTGGAGTTGGGATGTGAAATTTTAGTCCAAAAGGTTCGTCCTTCTTCTGGGTTGAGGAGGTGGGCAAGAGGAGGGAGGGTTGTTTATGTGATTCGGCAATAACGTTGTGGTTGATGGCTTAATCTATTAAAACCAAAGTTTTGCCAAGCACTACTGACTAAAGTAGCAGATTTAGTTGAGAGAAGCGTGAAGCCTACATGAGATGATATTGCTGTTGATGATGCATTGTGCGGAATACTAGATAGGGAGGTACAAGATTGTGATGTGGAAAACATAGACACAAGTTGTCAAAGGCTGTAGAATTCACATTATATCTTTTGACCACTAACTTGCATATAGCTTGCTGAAAAGGCATGTTTTCTGGATAAGGCTATTTGGATGAGAACAGTGCTCCAAACATGTTATAATTTACATGTAAAGAAATGGAGGATAATTTCTTTGAAAAGAAAAATGCTTTGTGCAGAGCTGGTCAAAAGTGTGAAGAACTTCTAAATGGCTGGCGTATACTATCTTGTGACCATTAGATTTATAGATTTCAGAATAAACATTGTAGACAAAAAACTAAAACTGTGTGGAATGGAACTTTCAGATTGTTGAGTAGTTTGAAGCTTTCTGCTATGGATGGTTGTGAACTTTTCACATTTGCTCAGTGAGAATCTGCTCTCATTATTGCATGGAGATGGTTCTTTTTTTTTTTTTCCTTAACGTAATAACATACACCATTCATGATTTCACACTCGTATGATACATGGATTGTTTCATTATCTCTAACGTGAGTTTGAAATTTCTAGGAAAAAATGTTATTTTTTTAATGCAATCAGAAGACCATGAACTCTTAAGGGTTAGCATAAATATTATTATATGAAGGTATGATGAGAAAGGCTAGTAAACTACCTTCTCTCCTGTAATCCATAGATGCATAAAAACTGGAACCATCCAAAAGAGAAGTATGTGAAGCCATGACATAATTAAATGGTGAAACTTGAGTAGAGAACTTATTTCTGTAGGTTTGGAGTTCTTTGCACCTTTGTTTTGCTTTTGATGTTTCTCCACCTTCTTTTATTGAATAAGTGTGGGTCACATCAAAATACTACCCATTTTCGGAGCATGTCATCCAAGCACTTTAGAATTCCTTCAGATAATTTTTCTGTAAAGATAATATTGTCGTAATTCAGGTTTCAGGTAATTTACTTGCTACTTTAATTTGTTGAACTGTGCCAAATGTTTGACTGGACTTATCATCATAGTTGTGGAAAAGCAAAATATGGGCTAAGTTTTCATT
The DNA here is from genome assembly GCA_027576715.1 of Erythroxylum flavicans. Lineage (NCBI taxonomy): Eukaryota > Viridiplantae > Streptophyta > Magnoliopsida > Malpighiales > Erythroxylaceae > Erythroxylum > Erythroxylum flavicans. The sequence continues at coordinate 4,974,040 of JANZXP010000195.1, read as the reverse complement.
TCTTTCAATATTTCAGGTGCCAAAGAAGCTCCCAATGTCCCATGTGCTGGCAACCCATCAGCTTGAAGGATCCAACAGGGTAGAATAGTGTTCTTAACCAGACTGTTTGTGCTTTTGCTTCTAAATGGGATACTAATATTTATCTTTTTTCTTATTTTGGCAGCCAGGAATTGCTTGAGGCTGTTGAACATGAGAGGAGTTTGAGGTTTCGTCCTTCTAGGAATACTGCCATTTTTCATCATCCAGCTCTTGGGGATTTCGAAGTACAGCATGTTTGTATTCTGAATCAGCTAATGTGTAGCTGTTTTCAATTTTCTTCTTTATCTTCTCACCTTCTGTTTTTTAAAGTATTGGCTTGAAACTTAACTTTGTTGCCTTATTTGAGTGTAGTTACCAGTAGGTGTTAATGATGCTGAACTTGAAGAGCGTATAATTCAGCACCTGGCTGCTGCTGCTGCGATGGGAAGACGTCAGATTGCAAGAAGGGAAGGCCAGAGAATTAGGTCATCAGCTCATGGCCGCCCACAGTTCTTAGTATTTTCAAATAATCATAACGGGCCTCCCACTGGACCAATCACTTCTTCCCATACTCCAAGAGAAGGGGAACCTGCTTCTCAAATCACAATGGTCAATCAACCTCCTGACACTAATGTTGGTGAAGAACCTTCACAATTAATCACTCTAGAATCCGTTGATAGCATAAATGATCCTGCAACTGCTTCAGCTTCTGGATCTGGTGGTCTTGCTACCAATCAACATGGGAATTCCTTCAGCAACAGGTATCACCAGTTACAAGTGTCTTTTTTCCTTTTTCTATATTTTTCAGATTAGTCATATCATGCATACCTTGGGTAGTTGCATGGATGAAGACCTTTTTCTGGAAACATTCATCTTGCTTTGCTAATGTTATTTTCATGTTTTGTTGTGGCAGGGGATCTCCTAATCACTTATCCCCAAATGGTCAAGATAGAGCAGGGCCATCAGACTTCCATTCATTTTCGGAGTCTCTCAAGTCCAAGTTCAATGCTGTTTCAACCAGGTAGCATAAGGGACAATACTTTTGGTAGAGAAGTGATTTGCTGGATTAGCATATCCTTTTTATGTTAATGATGTAAGTGGCTCTTTTCTTGTAGATACAAGGAGTCAATTTCAAAGAGTACAAGGGGATGGAGGGAGAAATTGTTCTCTCGAAATACTAGCATGGCAGATCTTGGTTCTGAAGTAAGAAGAGAGGTAAATGCTGGAATTGCAACAGTATCACGCATGATGGAGCGACTGGAAACCAGAGATAACACTAGAACAAACAGTGATTCTATTCCAAACAGGGTGGATACTACTTCTGATGCAGAACCTGTTGATCAGAGAATTTCCGAAGCCAGTGATGGCAATAATAATACTGATAATACTACAGCTAATACGCCAGCTCAGTGTCCTGCAACTTCTGGTTCTAGTTAAGAACAATCTTTAGCAATTGTGTGCTCAAAGCATATAACTTGAGAAGGTAAATCTCTGATTATAGTATGACACAATGGATATTAGTGATGACTTTTCGTCAGGTCAAATCAAGTCATAACCATGCACATAAAGTGCAGTCCTGGGTTCCTTAAACTTGGTGATACGTATCTGTTTTATTTTTAAAACGTGAAATCTTGCCGACCAATATTTTCTGTTAATGTCCCGGATAATTCCTCCTTAAGCCATGTTTACCAAACAAGAGTTTCAAATTTTCCACTAGGTTAATTCCATAATCTCAATGTTAGATGGCCTAGCCCTTGGGCAGCATGCAATCATTACTGAATCATGTTCCTTGTAGAGGAGCACTCGTATCCAAAAGTTGATTGTAAGCTTTTCGTACTTGATTTTACTGGATATTTGGATCCCACAACTAACATTTGAGGTGTAAGTGTCCTACTCCTGTACTTTTTGGTGACCTTTTGGGTGAATTTATTGCAACTGAAGCAACATGTAGAAGATTTTACCAATTTGACTGTTTCTTTCATGTTATGAATAGCTATGACTGAAATGAGGTATCAATCAGGCATGCAGTCTAGTTCTTGCACAAAGTTGAGTCCAAACCTTTTGGGACTGGTTTCGTTTTATTTATTAGACACTTGGGTCTCTTTTTATTGGTAATGATGATTGATGAACATACAATACTAATGGAATGTTATCAACTACTTTGTAGATATGGGATGCTAAGCATGAGAAGCCATCATCCTTCTTTTCACGGCAGTGGATAGTACAACACGAAAGAATGTTCAAATTTCAGTAGAGTAAGGAAGATAAGAGGCAATATATCTGTTCTGGAGCTAGATGCCAGGATTCTGTGGCAATATATCTGTTCTGGAGCTAGATGCCAGGATTCTGTGTGTCCTGCATGGTATTAAAGACTTCCAAGATTTGAATCCCTTGAATAAGTTACTGGTTTCTGCGATATTTATATGGACCACATAGTTATGATGACATGTAATGTATGTATATAATCGGCAACTATTTTCCTACTGATTATAATCAGCAACCATGAGTCTCTCAATTTGGGTTCTCCCATTTTTCTATTGATATTAATCTGGAGTTTTTACTAGTTATTATAGAGGCAAAATCTACTTTTACTTTTACTTTTAGTATGTTTGTTTTTTGTTTCTTATTTTAGTTTTAAATTTAATAAAAAAATTATTTCTCTGATTTTTTTAGTTTTTATAATTTATAAAAATTATAAAAAATAGGTTTGTTTTCTGTTTTTAATTTTTTATAATCTGGTTCATTATTTATTAAATATATTATTTACTTATTCAATATTAATTATCTTTGTGCCTTTTGGTGGAAGAAATAGCGATGATAACGGGCTATGACATGGGTCAGATATGGGTATTTTCAATAGCTCAACTCATGAGTTAAGTTTAGGTCCACACTGACTCGAAACTCAATTATTTGAAATAAAATGACATTGTTTTGTTTAAAAGAGTTAAACCTTAGGTAGGTTTGGACTCGGGCAATCGACGACTATGTCTGATGTAATTAAAAAAGAGGTTGACAATAATTTCTTCCCCTTTTCGAAAAAGAGAACCTCTCTTCCTAAAGATTTAAATTAGAATACTGCATAAAAGTGACTTCATAAAAAAAAGGTTAAATTCATCCTATTCTTATTTATCTAAGCTAATCTTCTGCTTACGATTAATAATAAAATGTAGCTGGATTTAACATAAATTGTTAAAAAATAAATAATTCTCTTTTTAGTTCATCGGAGTTTTTATTAACTGGAATTTTTAGTTATATTGACCGATTTCCATCTTAGCAAATCAAATTTTCAATTATAAATAATTTAATTATTTATTTTAATAAGATAAATAATTTTACTAATAATTTAATAATAAATATTATCTAAGAGATTAAAATAAATTTATTTATTTCAACTAATTTATAAAATTAATTTATTTTTAAATTTTATTTAATATATAATTATTATATTTTTATTTTAAAAATAAAACTAAAAATTACTAACATTTCACTAAAAATTTTTTAAAATTCGTGTTATTTTGATTTCAAGCGTACTATTTGCGTTCCTGACGCGCAGACCTTCTATGAGCTGGACTCAAGAAAGGGCCTTCCTAATCACCCAATAACGCATTCCAAAATCCATAAGCCCTCTTCAATTGGGTCCTTGGCTTTGTTCACTTTTCTTTTCTTCAGCAAAACCAAAAAAGCTCCTGTCTTCGACCTCTGGCACTCAGTTTGTTACGTTTACACCTTTTAAAGTGTTTCCTAGTGATTGTCTGTCTTTGATTTCAATTTGTTTCTTCCAATTTCATGAAATAGTTGTGATGCATTTTCTTTAAACACTTGTAACTTGATTTCTTCTTTTCTTTCAGTAATTGTATTTATCTGGATTGTCTAGAACCATAGGTTGGTGGGTGCGGGACATAGTTCATTGAGAACGATGCAATGGGGTCTTCTGGTGGGCCAAGGTTCTCTGGAATGCAGAAGCAGGTTTTGAGTCTGTATCGAGGATTTTTGAGAGCTGCTCGTTTGAAGCCACTTGAGGAGAGACACCGTGTTGTATCAATAGTTTCGGCTGAGTTCCGCCGCAATTCTACGGAAGTGGACCGCAAAAATTTCCTCTACATTGAGTATTTGCTTCGCCGTGGTAAGAAACAGTTGGATCTGCTCAAGAGTCCGGATACAATCGGATTGCTGTCTTTGAACATCGACCCAACTGCAACCAAGAATTCCAGATCTTGAGTTCATTCGTTTATTTGTAAGCATAGAATCAATTAAATTTTATTGGGGCACTAGATAATAGTTACAGCTAATGTAATTGGCAATGATCATCTGAATTCATTCTGTAACTCTGGTGCTTGATTGATTACCTATGCTAAGCTAATGTAACCTAGAAATAGTTTGCAGTTACCAGTAATAAAAGTGAAAGTTTCCAGCTTCAAATGGTAAAGTTTCCAGCTTCAAATGGTATAATAGGTTGTTTTTTGTTTGTTTCTCAAATTTTGGATGGTAAATGAATAAAAATGCTTTAGAGTTGGAGCAGTGAGATTGATGACAGGTAGTTAGCAGACTAAATGAAGCTTCCTAGCATGTTTTGCAAAATGGTAGTCGACCTGTATTTTGTTGCATATAGTTCATGGAGTGAAACTTGTTAATCATTTAATCTCCTCACTTATTCATTTCTTGTTAAGATTTGAAGGTGCTCCATTCTCACATAACAGACGTAGCTGATGTACATTGTACTTGATTATTATTTCTGGGGAATAGTGGCCTTCTACTACTTGCCCAGCTGCATGTTGTTGGTTGCAAGACTGAATTGCATCATCTGCTGTATGATGTTAAAACTGACTTTAATCATGTAGCATGCAAATATGATGGCGATAGTGCTGTATATAATATGTATAATTTTCAGCATATTTGGAAGATCCTTCTTGGTGATTAGCAATCAAAATTCCATTTCCCAATCAGAGAAAATGCTAATTAGTGTTCTATGCTTTTTAGTATTCTTCTTTAGATGAATGCTTGTAGTGCTCCTTGCCCTTGCTGTTTCTGGATCATTCACTTACTTTTAGTGGATTAAGCTGAATATTGACCTGGAAAGTCTCTTGAAGCTACATGAAACGCCCAACTGTTTCAAGAGGTTGTAGTTTCAGTCAGCATTCTGATAGTTGCTACTGTGGTTGATTAGGAGATGGGATTTTTGTTGTTTCACAGGATTATAAGCTTTTGGTTTAAACTTTAAACAAAAGGAAGATACGTTTAGCTCAAGAGAAAACAAAGAAAGCAGGTGCTGTGGGATCCTTCAATGATGTTGCTTATAAACTACATCTTGTTTGCAAACAGATTTTATTGCGTGCGGGCATGTGACCATGAATCTAGTCAGCTAAAAGATGCTTACTTACACCCAGGTAATTCTATTTAGCAGGTATTGTGGCAGAAATTTGAGGGTCCTAAAGCACCTCCACGTTCTTTCTTGGATCGAATACACAATTTACATGCACAAGATAGTCTTCTTTTTCCGAAAGATCAGTCTGAGGACTAACCAGCTGCCTATTTTTGGAACAAAGAAAAAACCTTTACCAAACTTATTGTATCACAAACCAAAGTGTAAACCCCAAATGATGGCATAAGCACACTCCCCATCCAAAGCTTTCCATCCCTCTCACTAACTGCTCTAATAGCCTTTCCCTGACTGTTTTCGAGTATCTGTAGGAGCTTCCCCTCTCTACTGTATTTAACAACTACTCCAAGAAGCTTGCAACCGACGTGAAGCAATACTGGATCTATATAGGAATTGGGAACCTGTGTAAGAATGTTCTTAGCTTGGGATATAGTCCAGACATGTAAGTGTAATATGGCCAGCGCAGCGCCACCCAAAAGTCGTCATCTACATTCTGTCTAACATTGTCGAGAAAGCCAGGTACGATGGCTAATACCTTTGAAATAGCTGCCTTTTCACCTTACAGCCATTGCTTTCGTGACCTGCATTAGAACATATCATATGAAAAATGGATCTGAAACAAGACTTCTGAATAAAAGAGAGTATTTCTGATGGGAAAAAGGTGTCATGGTGGCCTGAGTAGAATATTTTTTTCTTGGAATTTGGCATGAATAGAACATTGCATTTAATGTTTTTATTTCAATACTTTAAACTAGACACTGAAAACTTTATGACTTAGCTTACATTTGAACTGCGGTATGTTATCCTTCCCCATTCTTATCAACGAACTAGGTTATTTTATCTGTTAAAAATGAAGAATAACTTGTGTAAAGTCTTAGTTCTTTTCAATTTTTGGGCAATTGCAAAATTTCAAAAACAAAGAATGGCCATTTCAGTCTGGTTACATACTTGAGTACTTCAAAATGAGCACTGACTCAGTTTCTAGTACATTGCCACACGAGCAGGACCAACCTGCCGAAAAGGTCCTTCACGAAAGATAATGAAGGAACCGTCTTGGCTTAAGGAGACACCATTGGGGAATCGAAGATTTCTCACGAGGACAGTGGTTTACTTCATAAGCATCGCACTGGATAAAGTTCCTGAAAACAAAATTACGATGTTGATAGTAATGCATAAGAATTATGTAATAGCATTTTAACCAAAAACGTACAAAGAAAAAACTGTTGTTACACAAATATTATTATAGATTATGTGAATCTCCAATAAGTTTGGATGTTGAAGTCAATGCAAAAATGTTTCAACATGGGGAGCGTCATGTAAGTGTTCTTACTTCTTAGTCTAGTCCAAGAATGTTTCACGAAGTTTTCATTCACAATGCGAGAAGAAAACACAATGGCTGTATAACATATAAAGAAAAGCTCACATGAAGATGGACGCCAAAAATAGACCTGTTGTTTGAAATGTTGGCTAAACAAGTCCAACTCTGACCATCCGAGAACAGAACTCTGCAATCAGTTAACTCCGGTATAGATTCCAACGATCGCGAGGGTCAAAAGTCACGCTATCAGAACCCTGGACTTGATTTCAAGAACTTGACTTCAGAATTTCGCAACAAGTTAAGGCTGTCCCTGTAAGTTTCGACAGCACAGGTGGCCTGTCAACCTTGTGAGCCTTGAAGTATGGGAATCCGAAGATTGCGCTATGCTTGAATGGATCATTCAAAGCCGAAGTACACAGCCAGGAGGATCAACACCACAAAAATCTTCTCCGGAGTCATTGCCGTGACATTGACGGCTCGGTGAGAAACAGAGAATCTGTAACTAGAGCTCTACTTAACAAGCTTCTGTTGGTGTTGTGTGAGACTTCGTTGGACAACTAGAACTCCAATTAACAAGCTTTTGCTTAGACCGGTAGAAATATCAGTAAGTTACCCAAAAGACGTCTCGAAGGTAGGGCATTATCAAATCTCAAATATACTCTTGCCTTTATCTGCACCAGCAGACGGGTCAATTCTTATTATTATTTGGGGAATCAAACTCGCGACGACGGCAAACCCAGGCCTCAACTTGATAGCTCTAATACCACTAGGCTATCCAAAAGACGTCTTGAAGGTAGAGCGTTATTAAATTCTAAATATATCCCGCCTCTGTACAGCCCCCTCAAGAATAATACGGGCCAACTCTCGTTACACAACAAAAATTTAATATAGTCTTTATTTTGGATTGATTACACATTTTCTATAATGATATTATAAATATTCAATTTTTTGAACAATATTATTAAAATATACTTTTTAGGATAAAATATATTTAAATTTTAAAATTTTACTCAATTAATTAAATACGTAAAATTTTAATTTGTCATAACTATAGCATATAGTTATATAAGAAGCAATCAAATTTAATCTGAAAAATAGACCTTCTTTGTACACACTTTATCTTACAGTCATCAATGAGAGGTGAGAAAGACAATTTTATTCTTTGTTGTTTGTAGCTATGTCATTTTTAAATTTTAATGTCTATTTCAGACTAAATTTTGCAAAGAAAGATGAAGTTAATAGGATAATGTAATTAACTATTACAATTATTGTTGTCTATAAGATGACGCAAGATCTCCTAAACTTATAAATAGATATTTATAAGGATGTTTCTGGTGATTTTGGAATGCTTATTACTATTCATCAAAGGAACAAACTTAATATAGTTATTTTTTTTACTTTTATTATTTGTTGAAAATTAATCACCACTTTATTTTATTTTTAATGCTACTTTTATTGTCTTATAGTTGTTTAGTAGGATTACTTTAAAATTAGTATTTCAGAATTGCAAAAGTTTGCAATTCAAATTATAAGTATGAATTAAACTGTGTGAACATAAGAATGCATATGAACATATTTAGAGTATACATCCGACTTGGCACTTAAAGGAAACACTCAACATAATGAGTAAAATCATCCAAAAGAAAAGATAATACTTAGGGGGTGGTTGGTTTGCATGGGAGAATAGTAATAAGAATGAGAATGAATATACTGAGAAATGCGAATGGATGTTATCATTATAATTATGATGGTTGGTTAAGAGGAAGGAATGATTACCATTATCATTGATAGTGATTGGTTTGTAAAAAATATTAAGATTAAAATATTGTAATTCAATATTTAATTAATTACAATATTTT
>JANZXP010000195.1:4901195-4914477 GCA_027576715.1 Erythroxylum flavicans | reverse complement strand
TACGTCCACGCCGATCCCTCCGCCAACGTCACCGTCCCCGGCGGCGTTTTCAAGGGCCGTTTCATAGACCACGCTAAGCGCACTTACCGCGCCTCCCCCACTCTCATATCTGCCACGCGCCGCCTCTTAGCCACCGCCGTCCTAGATGATCCCGCCAACGCGTTCTTCGCTGTGCTGTCCCAGTACTGCATTCCTCTCCATTCGTTTAAATACGTCTACAGTTCCCTGGTTGAGTCCAGATCCTTTGATTTGTCCTCTGATTCTTCTTCAAACACCGACCATGGTGTTAGGATCCAGTACAAGAGCTTTATCGAGATAATTTCCAAAGAGCCTCGCTTGTGGAAACGCTACATTGCGAGAGGGAGGTATTCGATGATGCCAGAGATACCCTTTGAAAAGTTCCGAGTTGGGTCTCAGTTCTTCGTGTTAACGCGCCGCCACGCACTCACGGTGATCAAGGACCGTCGTCTATGGAAGAAATTCAAGTTGCCATGTTATAGGGACGATGAATGTTACCCAGAAGAACACTATTTTCCTACTTTGTTGTCAATGGTGGATCAAAATGGATGTACTCATTATACATTGACGAGGGTCAATTGGACTGGCACTAAAAATGGTCACCCATATATGTATAGGCCCAGTGAAATCTCGCCGCAGCTTATTCGGGATTTGAGGAAATCCAACTACTCCAGTTCGTATTTGTTTGCGAGGAAGTTTTCTCCAGATTGTTTGAAACCTTTGTTGAAAATAGCTCATAAAGTGATTTTCCGGGATTAGAAGAAACAGTCACCGGTGAGTTAATGTTCCTTTTCTTTATTGTTTCACTGTTATTGTAAATTTGTTTGCTTGTCTAGAGAGAAATAGTTGGTGACTTGATGGGCACATATTTGTTTAGTTGGGATGGTTTGGATCTCACACCTAAAGGTTGGAGATTGTTGGTTAAGTGGGTCGATCGAGTGATCAGTTTCAACCCTTTCTTTTGGGACATTTTACTTAGTGTTTTACTTTTACTGATGATGTTTTAGGAAGCTTGAGGTTTAAGTTCTTTGCCTATCTTTTCTTAGGAAAATCTGCTCCTTTTGTCATTGTCCATGTATGATAAAGCCTGCATTACTATAACTTTGGTGCACTTGCGTTGGAATTATTTGGTTGTTGCAGTTTGGTTTTTGTGGAACTTGGGGATCACAATATACCTACCATGAAAGGTGATTGTACATTCTGATTACTGGGATCACAATATACCTAAGAAAAAGGATGTTTTGGTAATGCAAACTAGTATACTAAGGTAGATCTGGTAATTTATTGAAATTCAATTGAGCTCCTGATTCGTAGCAAGATGGCATTACCTAAAATGAAGGAACATCCCCCTTTGGTTAAAACCTAATTCAAGTAACTTGTGATACCTCTTCCCAAATGACTTCACTTTGATCCCAGGATCGAACAAGAAAAAGAAAAGAAGTTTGATTTTCAAATTGAGAATGTCATGATTTCAGACAGTTCTCAAGCATTCTAGTTATTAGTATTTAAGGATGTTATGCTTTAAGGTTTTCAAAGAAAGGACTAGCATTCCTTGTTGAGGGCTTTATGTTTTATGCAGTCTTGCAATTCCTAAGCATTTAAAGGTTATTGCGTCAAAATTCGAGTTTTTAGTGTTATTCCGGAATTACAAAATTTGTGTTTTCAGTGTTTAAGATTCATTTGTTGGGTCGTTTGCATACATTCCATGTGATAGTCCGATAGTTTGTTGCATAACCTTGACGGTACCCAGCTTGAACTGACGCGTCTGATTTATTCTTCAGGTGAATAAAGTTTTGTGAAGATATGTACATGGGAAAGGGGAAGAGAATACTTGTGGAAGTAAATTTAGTTGGTTGAGGGTTGTGGTATTAGTATTGAAGAGGTGTACAGTGTAGAACTTCAGCTTAGAGACTTCAAGGAAGGTCTCTCTTGCAAGTTGCAGGTACAAGGAAAAGGGATCTTGAATAGTGCAAGTCGAGGTAAGGACTATTGCGGGTCAATGGTGTAACAATCTTGGAAAGTGTTTTACATGGCCGTAGGGTAGGGTTCAGCCTTTTTGAATGTGTACATAAATGAGTGAATGATGTAAGAATATCATCGAAAGCATCCAATGTGACTTTCTGATAGAAAGATTGCCAATTCAGTACTCTTCTTCAAAATGGCAGAAGAGAGTTGAGTTCAAAAGCAAAGCTATGTACTGTACTTTTTATGTGTTCATCTCACAGATACTGGTTAGAAAGGGCGCCTGTTACCGGGGAATGCTTTTGATTTGTGTGGGACTGGGAGATGACTAAGATATTCAACTGAACTGTACATACATGAAGAACTGTAAACAAGTTGTTGATGCTCTTCGAATCAAAAGCCTACAGCTTTGACTTGCGGACTATTATTTGCTAATCAAACTCTGAATTTTGACTAAAATCAGGTTGGGTGGAGGCTGGGTGTTTGTATTTACATAATTATCCTTTTTTGGTTTTTTTAAAAGAAAAGAAAAGAAGAATGTGAGCTGATGATGTTAACCTGTTATGTGTTGCCGACAACAACACAACTTGGATGGGTATCCACCGAAACAAGTGATGTTGAAAGCTCATGTCATGTCCTGTGAATACGTCAAACTATACATTTGTAACGTACTGCTCGCACACAGTTGCTGCTTGAAGAGGACCAGTTGGGTCTACACTACACTACACAGATATCGAATTGAAAGCTACTTCATGGTAACCCGTTCCTGGCACCTTCTGTGCTATTTCTGAAAAATAACATCAAGTAACCTAATTGTCAGTGACGGTGATACTTTTCTTAAAAAATATTTGATTTTACTTTCTATCTTTTATAAATAAATAAATTATTATTAGGATAATATATTCAAAAGTATTTAATCTTTTAACATTTTTTAATTTAGGATCAACATTTTTAAATTTTTTAATTTAATAATTAATTTTCTATTGTATAAATTAAATTAAAAGATTAACTTTGATGATGCGACATGTTTATTAAATATAAACGTAAATGTTATTTATTGATCACATTAATAAAAATTAAAATTTGAAATTAGATTATCAAAATTTTTAATTTCTCATGATATCACGAGTATGTCACATGATAAGATGAGATCTATTTTTTAAAAATATTATCATATTTTATATATTTTCTAAAATTTTTAATTAAAAATTTTAATTGAAATTAATAAATAATAGTTGACGTAAATAAAATTATTTAATAGTACTAATAATAATAATCTTAAATTGAATTAATCAAAGTCTCAAAATTAACTTTGGATCCCTTCTGAAGATGATGACTTTTCTTAAGAAAGTTATGCAAGACGCGTAATGGACTTCCTCCACTTGAAAAGGTCAAAACTTGGTCGATGTAACATGCAGCAAAAAGTAGCAATAACCACTTGGCATAGCATCAGAGCCACCAGACTCGTCCTGGGTTGCCTCGACGTTCAAGGTTCGAATCCAGAAGGCCAAACTCGCCCTGGTGCTTCACGGTGCAATTAACCCACTAGTCCTGTTAAGCTTTTTTCAGTTGAGACACATTCAATTCAGGATCCTGCCATCTTATCATATTATTAACCAATTGCATTTCACTGATACTTGTGTTAAACTTCATGGCTTTCTGTCGCTCCTTGCTGTCTATCCCTCACTCTCTACTTCGACGTCGTTTGCTTCTTCTTTGCACTCCTCCTCCTCTCTCCCAACTCGCAGTAGTTAGACGCTTCTCTTCTGAACCCACCACCATTAACAAAAAAATCGTCAACACTAAGGTTAATTTTTCCCTTTCCGATTCTGATTCAAATTCTGATGCCCAGCACGAGGACAAAAATGTTAATCTTAGAAACGAAATCGACACCGCAAAACTACCACCCCCTTACGACCCTTTTAACAAGAAGCCCACTATCGAAGATCCCGACGACCCCAAAGACCTCCAACTCATCTTCCACAAAATGCGCTCAGATGGTGGCCTCATCAACCATGCAGTCAAAATGTTCGACGCTTTGTCTAAAGACGGACGCACCCATGAAGCCCTCCAGCTTTTCTCTCAAATCAAGGACAAGGGTCATATGCCCGACGTTGTGGCCTACACCGCCGTCATCGAAGCCTTTGCCAACGCCGGCGGTGGCCAGTCCAAGGAGGCTCACAGGGTCTTCCTCCGCATGCTTGCTTCTGGGGTTTCTCCAAATGCTTACACTTACGCAGTCCTTATCAAGGGTCTGGCTAACGACGGCAAGCTGAGTGAGGCCACCAAGTACGTGATTGAGATGATGGGCAAAGGAATGCGACCCAGTGCGCCTACTTACACGGCGGTGTTCGAGGGTTTTGCTAGGGAGCACAAGGTTGATGAGGCTAGGGAATTTCTGAGGGAGTTGAAGGCTAAAGGGTTGGAGCCCGATGAGAAGGGTGTGAGAGAAGCTCTGAATAACAAGAGAGGTCAGTTGTTTAGGACTGTTATAAGCATCCTTTTCGACAAGTAGTTGTATAGGTACGAGTTGTTGTGGTCTTGTTAAGAGTTTGCCTTGTATGTTGTTTTGGTGTTTCACGACGAACTTCAGCACTTTTTTGTTGACAGTTTTTACTCGTAAGAAGCAGTGAAACATCTATGGAGTAAAGCAAGACTCCATACTTTTTTCCCCAACTCTGTTTGTCCAAGAGTAACTCGAAATGCAAATCAAAGATCAAGTATAACAGAATCATTTCTCAATCTGTCTAAATCAAAGCTCGAGTATGTACACATCGTGACTTAATATTTTGACAGAATATGCAAGAGTAAACATCAAAACTCAACTTATAGAAAGAACTATGCTAGACAGCTTGTTACCGACAGTACAAGGAATTTGGACATTTGATTGCTCCATGCCAAGCAGTTCCTGGACAGCATCCTGGGAGATGAACATTTCAGTAATTGATCCTTCCAGTGCATCTTAACAGATTCTTTGAGTAAACAACTGCTCTTACCATAACATACTTCCATGACGGTACTTAAACTAATCTTCTCAACAGTCAATTGATGCTCAAAGTGTACTTCTTCATAGCTGAAATTATCTCCCATGCAAGCTTTTCATCTGCTGCAGACCAGGTGCAGCAAAAGAACAATGAAACTGAGCTTTCTCGAGAACTATCGAATACTCGATGATGGCAGTTGTTTTTCGAGCATATGCATGCACTGAAGGACTCAACTTGAAGATGCTCCCCATGGTTAAGAAGGTCCACTTCAGAAAGTTGATCTGAAAGCTTAGTGCACACTGATTGAACCAGACGGCGTTTATGCGAGGGACCAAGGACATCAAGTGCTGTAAAAGGGTCTTCCTTCAGAGTTTCTTCCGATCTGTCAACATGTACAGGGAAACAATAAGCAAATTGGAGCTCTCGTCTCTTCTGTCCCAACTCGAGCGAAAGATTATCTTGATGTATGACTCTTGCTTTTTTGCTCTTCTCCATAACCAAAATCCCTTCAGAAACTCTTTCGTCACTTACCCACAGTCTAGAAATGGGATTTGGGTTTCCTACCGGTGACATCGATTCATCTTCACAGCTCGAACTTAAAAATCTGAAATTAGGGTTTGTGCAACTGCGAATAAACGTGTCTGAAGCTTGTGCTCTCACAAAGAGGGTTGAAGGAATGCACACAGTATCACCATTTGCAGGAACATAACAAGGGATCTTCAATTCAGACTGAATTTTTTCTTTAAGGGTACCCATTTTAGGTTTTTCGCCATGAACCAGTATCACATGCTTAGGGGAGAGAAACTTTACTAGATCCATAATCCCTTTGGCATCTGTATGCGGGCTGAAGGACAACTGATGAATCTGTAAGATTAAGCATATTATCAGGACTGTTCTACAGATGGACAAAATAGAAAACATTAAAAACATTGGCCATTTCCCAACATACACATGCACATGCACATGCATGCACAATGCAATCAACCTCCACGCTTGCTCCCCCCAACCCACAACCCAAAAAATACCTTTGTTTTTAAAGAGAATGCAGGATCTTATCTTCTTTGAGATGCATCAAATTGTGTCAACAAACACAAAGTTCAAAGACAGAGGAGATGAACATATACCTGGCATCGCACGTCAATTTGGGTGTCCTTGTCCAAATCAACTTTAGTTGGTTTTCCTGACATCAACTTGTGTCCAATGGTTCCGGCCACACAATATCTATAAATTTCCGAAACAAAGTCGGTTAATATAATTGCAGGACCTGTAACCATGGGAATTATTATGATAGGCTTCTAACTGAAACATGGTCATGAGACATCCGCGTTCAGCTTTACAAAAAGAAACTCTCAAACTTTTTGTCTTGTATACATAATGCAAAGACACCCAAAAGAAATGCTTCCATTCTGATTTTTCAAAGCACTATAGACGCCTAGCTTATACTTTTTATCTGGTTTATACAATTAAATATGTGGAAGTACTAAATATTCAAGAGAATGATTGGATGATTGTTTTCAGACGAGTAAGAATTAACCAAATAGAGCAGAAAGGGTCTGCAACCAAACATAATAGAATGACATCATGTCTAATTAAGAGATTCAAGAAAATCTAACACATGTTTAGTGCTATATAAAATGTCGTAAACAATAGAATTTAAGGGCTCTAATCGCTTAAGCAGAGAAACTTTTCTTCCTTATATTATATCTTTGATTTCTTTTCCCTTCCATATTAATTATTATAAACATATTAAGTAGTTAAAGAGTGCAATTTCAGAAGTATTATGTACAAGATGTAGCTTAAAATCCTATGCATGGGAATTTGCTACTCTGTTTTCATGGATGGAACTGGTGGCTAATGATAGCTTTTCAAGTAATCTCCAGAAAAGGAACAAGGGAAGAGTT
Organism: Erythroxylum flavicans; assembly: GCA_027576715.1. Lineage (NCBI taxonomy): Eukaryota > Viridiplantae > Streptophyta > Magnoliopsida > Malpighiales > Erythroxylaceae > Erythroxylum > Erythroxylum flavicans. The sequence goes on along the minus strand of JANZXP010000195.1, from coordinate 4,907,612 downwards.
GAAGTAGCTTACCCAGGCAATGTGATGAGATTTTTCTCTGAAGGAGCCCAATGCTTAAACACTTCAAGTGAAAAACCACCACTGATCATCCCAGGCGTTGCAAAAAGGACACATGGTCCAGGAGCATTTATTAGCGAGCGTTCAAAGTTGTGAACTACAACATGCCAATCAATGAGTTATTGATGGAACACCTGAATATGTGTCTCTATGTTGCAAAGAAAACTTCTGTTAACAAACATGAGGTATACTATTTGCTATTGTTCCAGAACCAGGTAGAGTATTACCATCTGCAGATGAGACTCTAGCAAGAACCATACTAAAAGTAAGAGGAAGCATTTCAGGAAGGAAAGAAAATAAACTTGCATCTGAATAGTCATGTAACTGAACAAGACAAATTGAAGAGGGAAAGCTATGGTTCTGATTATAATAAAGTATTGGAAAACTGAAGGCGTTCTAAACATGTCTTGTCACCGCTCATGTTAGCTTGACTGGATATCATACTAAAAGGAAAAGGTTCACTAGAGGGACTTTGGCTTTCTGTTCCCCATAACGAGCAGCAACTAGACATCCAGAAAATTACTCACATTCTACACGCAAGAAACATCAAATTGAACTACCATAGTACCATTTTTAAATTCAAATGCATTGTGTGTAGCATATGTCTCTTTGATCTTTTCGCTGGTCCACTTGATAAGCATTTTGTAGTACATATTTGCTTGAATAGTCAAGCCTGCAAAATAAACATCGAGATCATTAGAAGACCTAGAAATAAAAAACTATATTGAAAATGCATTCCCAAGTGGTGTTAAGAAAGGATGAAGACACTTGCAATCTCATTCAGCAACTGAGCAGATAAAAAAACTGCTTATCCCAAAAGTTTAAGCTAGCACTCAAAACATCAGGATAACATGCTCACTGAAACACATGGAAGGAAAGATAAGCACATAAGTGATACCTGCAGAAAAGTAAATAGGAACCTTTAGATTCATGTGCTCCCAGTAGTCATCCAACAATATACAGAGTTCCTGATTGGAGAATATAGTAAATAATGAAAGAGGACCAAAGCTTGTCCTATAGAAGAACAATATAAGATGTGTAAAACCTAATAACAATTAAGACCTACTATATGATACATTTTGCAACAAGCCAAATCAATTACAGAAAATCAGAAAGAATTGAAACATGAAATTACATTCTTTTGCAGAAAAGATAAACTTACAATAAAAACACTTATTTGCCCCATCAAAAGAAAAAATTTCAACCAATCTGCATAAAATAACATTTATTTTTCTTATTTAATTACGAAACTTGTTAGGGGGTTACAATCACTACCACATAAATATGTGGTTCTCTTTCCTTTAGAAGCCAACTTTGATAATATTACGAAGTTTTTTTCCTTATTTGAGTTTACGTTTCAACATTCCGATAAATTTGTTTATGAAATCCTAAAAGTATAATTGGGAACTAATCTTTATTTCATGCTTATATGCCATGTCAGGCTCTATAAAAGCAAGAGAACTCATTCACTGTAATAGCAAATGACGTAGGTGTAGGTGTAGGTGTAGGTTGAAGTATCTTATGATGGAGATCAGATAATTCAAACCTTGCAATTTGTTTTGCAATATTTCAAGGTGGCATTCAGAGCTTCTAATGGAAACCAGATTTTGTCATTTAGAATGATACTTTGAAGAAATTACAAATCAATTTGACGCTTTAATTGTAGTTGCCAATAAAATCTTAGAAGATTTAGCTTCTCGATAGTATATTGATAGATAAGTTCCTGTATATGGACATGAATGACAGGTTAACACTGAAGATTCATATCAAGATGATGATTTCTTCACAAAACCTGTAAGAAATGTTGAATACAAAATTAATGACTATGGTGACAAAGATACCAACAAAATCAAATTAAAGGTATATATTCCTTTGAAGAAAATTTGATAATAAGAATTTTTATATTGGATTTCAGAAGTAGACAGGTTTTCATAGTATATGGAGATTACAAAATGATAAAGAATGAAACTTCCAACATGAAATTGAAGGATGGAGCATTTTCATGGTGAGAAAGATTGCAATCCAAAAGGTACTGTGAGGGAAAAGCACAAGTCAGAACCAAAGTGTCATGACGCAACTATTACAGGAGGAAGTTCTTCCCCCAAAATTTGATACATTTGTTTCAATAGCATCAAAGATGCCATTAGGGTTAGAAATTTGTATATGAGTGGATTATAGAATTTAAGGCTAAGAGGGGAATTACTTGAGGGAGATTGAATGGAAGCAAGTGACTAGATATTTGGAGACAAGAAGCCAATCATTAGAGACAAAATAGGAGCTTAGGTCGGAACTAATGTTGCAGAATAAGCTACAATATCCTTGCAACAATTACAAAGGGGATAATTTGGATGCTGTTGGGATGAAGGATATTGATTTTGTTTTCCTTAATTGGAGTGGGTTTGCCCTTTTTATTTTATTTTATTTTATTTTTATTTCAATATTAATTATTTAATTCCTTATTAATGAATTACCGCCGGGATTTATTATCATTTTTTGCAGGACCCCTAGAATTTAGAGTCAGTATAAATTTTACGATTCTGCTTGTTCGAATTCAATCGGCCGGCCAAAAAAAGGCTTGAGTTTTCTACTAAAGAGTTGAAGCGGGGGAGTAATGGTAATAGTTCCAAGATAACCTTACATGCAGTGATGGACATAAGAAGGAGAAAGTGGCAAGAACAAAAATTAAAGAGGTGCAGAAGGTTTAGAAAAAAAGAAGTTCAAGTGGAAAGAAATTGAAACTACTTTTGGTTTGTAAAAGAAGTTGCGTACCACTCTTGTGATAGCCTTGTCAAATTTTGATGCACTATTTGAGGTTGAACATGAAGATAACAATGATTGAGGAGATAAATAAAAGAGATATCAAACTAGTAGCCAAAACTCACAAAACTTGGGTGCTCGAATTTCAGATTCATTATATTTCGTTTAGGTTGCTGGAATTTCAAGTTTCATATGGCCGGAGTTTTAGGCTTTTAGTTGCTGGAATTTCAGGCTAAAAGTGTGGGAATTTTAGTGGGGAAACAAACAATATAGGGTAGAGAACTAATAATCACTCGTAGAGTCTAAGAGTCCCTCTTAGAAAAAAGTATCAGATTTTCTAGTTGAAACTCAAGTTTGTGGAAAATTTCAAGTCTTATTTTATTGAAGGGCTGAGTGCACACATAAAAAATTGTTTTTGAAACCCTTATTCTAATTGTAAATAAGCTTAAGTCCTTAACAACTGGAACAATTTATCTAATTTTATTTGCTATCTATCAAGGAAAACCCAACATAAAGTAAATTTCAGCCCTAGTTGTCCTTGCTGTCACTTCAACTCCCACTCTTTATTTCACCAAATTAAAGCTTGTGGTTGAATGATTTGCCCTCTTCTGTTTCGTCTATAAACTTTAAGTTCTTTAGCATAAGAGAATGTTCTCTTTCAGAAAAAGAGACAAGTAGCTTATTTCAAGGAGAAGCTCAGTGAAACTAGGCTAAAGTGATACAAAATTAAAGGAAGCGTCTGTCAAGTACAAGAAATCAGTAGATCAAGACCTCAAGAAGCAGGATTTTGGAATTGGAGATCAAGAGGCGGTGTTTGTACAAAAAGAAAGGTCTCTGATAAGGACTTATTGCAACAAAGAAATAATAGGTAATAGTAGTACTTGAAGAAGATTAATGACAACACCTTTGCTATAAACCTGTCAGATAACATGAGAAATTCCAAAACATTTAACGTAAAGAACATTTGTCCACTTCATTCATTAAATTATCCTTTATATTATATGTTTAAGGTAAATTGATGCCGACTTTTGCTTAAGTGGACGGGATTGATGTGGAATGTGGTGAATATTTTTCCATATCATTTATCAAATGATGCCTTATATTCAAATTTCCAAGGTAACTTTAAGGTTGAGGCTTTCTCAAATAGAAGGGACTGATATTGGAATGTGTAGTAGATGATTCTTTAATCAAACTAAGTATCTAAAGCACAATCAAAAGGAGTGTAGAATTTAAGTGCATGTTAAAGTTATTTGTCTTTTTACTTATTTTTAGCATTTTTTTTTAATTAGAAATCTTATTAGAGTTTGTAATCTACCTTTAAAATATGCAGATTTTTTTAATTTTTTTTAAAGATAATCTTCATAATATTACGATTTTTTTGCCAATTTGACTTTACATTTCAGCATTTTGAAGTTGTATCAAACTTTAAAAAGTATTATCGAGTGCTAACATTTATTCCATGTTTATGAAACAGATCTTGAGACGGGAAGTTGAAGCAATTGAAAAGTTTTTCTTATTGCTCATAGTTTATATAAAAAGCCTAGAAATGATGAAAACTCTAGATTCTGTCAACTTCACCAAGATGGAATTCAACCAACTTAACCAATTATCGTTAGTTTTAATTCCATTCACTCACCAATACCAATATTCTAACTTCATACATCAATTGAGGTGTTCCTAATAGTTTAGCTTTTCTTTACTAGAATATCCTTCAATCACTGTAGGAACAAAATCTCTTTTAAAGAGATGTAACTTAAAATACACGATGGGAAACAAGAGGTAAAAATTTCAGTTAATGGGATCAGGGAATGAACAATGAAGAAGTTTTGAGGTCATACTCTAATATTGAATAGTATTGTTAACTCTAGGAATTTTGTATTTCTTTCTAACGTATGATTATTGGCATCCCTTATATATATTGCTCCATTTATTCCTAATAATTTTCTAGTTTAATGTTTTCTTCCACTAAGTCTCATTCATTATTAGGTGCACATTCATAACACAATATGAAACAATGAGTCTCATTCATTACTAAGTGGACATTCATAACAAAATATGAAACAAGGAAAAAACTACGTTTCTACTTTAAAGAAGTATGACTAACGCACAATGTTAACATCTTTATAAATAAAAGAACAAATATTAACCTCCACATTAAAATAAATCGTATTCAAGTAGGTACAAAATTTATTTCCTAAAGAAAGAAATACCTGAGCTCTGCCTAGTGCAAATGTAGGTATAAGCACCTTTCCTCCATCAGCAACACACTTATGGACCTGCAATATTTAGGCAAGAAGAATGCTTATTTATGGGTTGCAAAATACCTACTCAATCATGCATAACATTTACTTATCTCTAGGTTAATACTACCTTGTATGAGTTCATAGCAATAGCTGTCACAAATTCTAAAAAAATCATAAAATAGTTCTTAATATGTCAAAAACACATTCGTGTACATATTACCAAAGAATGACATTATCCTACAATAAAAATATGAATATCTTAGGTGTTTAGGATTTAAAATAAAATATAGTACATATCCTCTTAACTAGACAGATAATTATAATGAGATGTTTTTGTTGGACCAAGTAAAATTCTAACTCAAAATTTTGATGATAACAAAATATGCTGTTTTGTAGTATTTTTATATTTAGCAGTATTAGTAAGTTAATTTGTCAAAGATTCAAAAAAAAGTGAAAGCTTGGGTTCAATGGGGAGACAAAGTGTTCGAAGAATCAATACGAACAAAGTGAAGTACCAAATACAATTCACGAGAGCCAAGGAAATTTAAGTCAGATAAACCAAAAACATAAAAGAATAAAGTCATTCCATGTGTAACAAATCATTTTAATCTTTCTCGAAATCTTTTCTTAGTCATTCAACGAATTAGGGACTCAATCATTGTATGATCATTTATGTGTAAAGTATATGCATAAACCCTTTATAATTGAGATAAATTTTGTTTTGAACTTTTAAAAGGATTCTTGTTCTTCAAACAAACTTAGAGGAAATTTTAAAACAGTTTTAAATCAATTTATTGTCAAAATGAGGTGTTTTGATGCTTTTGAAAAACTTTAACTGCTTGAAAATTGATTACTTCAAATGCTTCTGAAAATTGGTTTATGTAGGAGTTTGCCTAACCTAAGATTTGATTCAATTGGCCTAATCTAGTAATTTTTACAAATAGAATGGGTGGTTTTGCCCTAGCTAGACATTTAACTAGCCAATATATTCACCAATGGGTCATGGGTTAGTTGAAATGTTTTGGTTGACTACCCGATGATGTTTTCTAAAAGTAAAGAGTATTGAGTGCTCGGCTAAGGGTTTGGTTAGCTGATACCCCACCCAAATGGGCATCGACTAGCCAAATGCGCCAAAAACTGGCCATTGTAAATGCTAGTTTGTGTCTCTAACGACTATTTGAAGTGATTATGGGTTCAAATAAACCACAATTTGAAAACGATCTAGAAGGGGGGTTAAATAGATCTTTTAAAGTTTTTCGTAAAGTGCTAAAAAAAAAAAGAAGTAGAACACACAAAATAAATAATCAAAATTGAAATGTAACAGAGTAGGGAAGAAAGGCAAACACTGTTTTTATAGAGG
>JANZXP010000195.1:4874171-4891401 GCA_027576715.1 Erythroxylum flavicans | reverse complement strand
TTACTTAAATACTATTGGCAAAAACTTCCTTCTATTAATTAAGTAAGGGTATAATGGAAAATACTAAAATATCATAAGGTTATTGTTGGAAGGTAAAATTTCCACCGCATAAGCAGTTTCTTACGGCAGTCCCTTTTCTGCTTATCTATTTCTGCAGTGGCACCGCAGTTTTCTCTAACCTGCGGTTGTCGGCCGCAAATCCAAACGTATAACTGCGTTTAGAAACTGAGGTGGATAAGTACATATCCCCACCTCATAGCAGATCCAAATGCAGCCTAAGATTAGGAGTAGAGCTAAATTTTTTTAAATAAACTAAGTTTAATATGAATCTTAAGATATGAGTTCGAGACCATTATTATTAGATTAACTTTGTACCGAGTTTACCTTAACTTTTCGAATTTAATAGTAATTCCACACTTAATGCAAAATCGAATTAGTTTAAGTTTTTTCTATTAACTTTAAATCAGACCAAATTACAATGACAACTTTAGCAGCTGTTCTTTTTGGCTACATTTCCGTTTCCATGATCAACTAGGAACTTCTTTTACAAAGTAACAGTAACAGTTGAGAGATGAATTGTAACTTCAGGAAGAAGACAAAATTAGATACCGTTCCTCAACCCCTCCTCTGTACAGGCAGGAACAAAAGAACCAGACAAAACAAGAAAAAAAAAATTACTTAAACTAGTGAATTGTAATTTTGAACATCTGAATTATCAGACAAATTCAAAGAATCCTCCTGAATTTCAGCTTTAGTTAGCTTCTCTTCCTCAGTTACTTGATCTTCATGAACATTAACAACTGTTGTTCCTGTCAGTTGTTTTGCTCTCTGTGCTTCAAGTTCCCAATCTGTGCCACCCAAAACCATGATCATGGTGACTACACACGAAGCTTGTGCAGCCAACAGACCTAGCCATAGCCCTTCAAAATCAAACCCCCCAAAAAAAGCTAACCATATAGCTACTGGCATGCCTACCAAGTAGAAACAACCAAGGTTGATGTTAGCTCCTACTTTTGGTCTCGCAGTGCCTCTTAGTACTCCACATCCTGTTGTTTGTGGGCAGTTTCCTAGCTCACAGAGACCAATTATGGGCAAAACAAGTGATGTTAAAGCGATTAGTTCTTGATCTTGTGTGAACATGCTTGCCCATATCTTCCTCACAGAAACTGCAAAACACAGAGCTAAGAATCCAAGAATGAAGCTGAAACAGAGGCCTAAAATGGCAGCGAACTTTGCTTTCTTTGGCTGGTTGGCACCTAGTTCGTTACCTACCCTTGTTGATACACTGAAGCTTAGGGAAGATGGGAATATGTAGATTAGTGAAGTGGTTTGAATCAAAACGCCCATGGAAGCAACAGCTGCTCTTGGTTCAAGCAAGAGACCACAGAGCAGAATCATGATCTCGTACCACCACCATTCAAGACACACTGATATGCAACTTGGAACTGCCAAACTCAGGAGATTCTTCCATTGTTTAAAGCACTCCATCGACAATCCTCCCCAAGTCTCTTTGTGAATGCCAGAGACAAGGATATAGATGATCAGAAGTCCAACAAGATTGAAGTTCGTCCACACCTCAGCAAGTGCAACACCTCTAATCCCCAAGTTCAGGTGGGTGACAAGAAGGTAGTTGATAGGTATGTGAAAAAGAATCGAAATAGTAGCACAACATGTTAGAGGTAAAGTAATGGATTGAGTTCTAAGATAGATTCTTAAAGGGTGTAAAAAAGATTGAGCTAAGAGGTCAGGAATTGAGTAAAAAAGATAGGACTGCGCCTCTGTGGCTATGGCCACATCTTGACCACAAAACAGAAGAATCGTCTTCATGTTTAGCCACAGAAAACAAATGGGCAGTGACGTTAAGATGAGCAGAAGTACAGTCCTTTGCAAAGTTAGGCCTAGAAGGGTGTGTCTTTTAGCCCCAAAAGCTTGACCACAAATGGGTTCCATACCCATAGCAAGCCCAGAGAGAACAGAGTAGCCAGTTATATTAGCAAAACCAAGAGCAAGAGAACCGCCAGCTAAGGTTAACTCTCCCAGACGACCGAGGAAAAGCATGGAGATCATCGAGCGAGAGTAGAGCAACAGACCAGTCAGTATCATGGGGAGAGCAATTTTGGCAATGGACATGGACTCTTGGATTGCTAGAGACATATGGGTCTTTTGTGGTTTCGTGGTCTGTTTTTTCTGTTGGCTACATGTTGGTCCTTTGAAGATCAACGGTTTAAGTAGGTTCTTCCTCTCTGGTTCCTCGTCCTCCATTGATGTAAGGTTTGTGTAGTGATCCGAACTGCACTGAGAAGACAGAGTAGAAGAATTTGGTTGGCACATATTTCTTATTTTGTAAAACACCAAAACAGAGCAACAGTGATTGTGTTAGAGAAACAGAGACAGAGAAAGAATTGTTTTTGATGGGTGTGCAAGTGGTCCTGGAGATAGGATTTTGCGGGGTTTTATAGGGAGACAGGGGTCAAATTTCAGGTTTAGTCGAATCTTTTCTCTGTTTTGCCAGCTTGAAACTTTTGAAACACACGTTCTGGTTTTAGACTCTGTTCTTGTCTCCTAGTATCCAGCGAAAAACACAAACCTCGTATGCGTGACATCAAAGATCCGATCTTTTAAGTAAGATTTTGAGTCTTGATGTTAAAAGTGTAAGTTTTTAAACGGTGAAACGGGAAAGCAGAGCAATTGCATAATTATGAGAAATTCAATTATAATGACAATAAATTGGGATATCATTCAAAAAAATATATAGATTAGTAATTTTATTTTGTCATAAAATGGGATTTTTATACTTTTTTATTAAGTAAAGTACAAATTTAATTTCTTAAGACAACCTATAAGCTCGGGTGTACAAAGAAAGTAGGATTGTCACGCTCTCAGGATTACTGAACAAAGACATATAACACAACTAGAAATATAAAGAGTCGTATTTTGCAACGTTTCAAGTATTAGTAGATTCGAGCACCATATTAGATATCTTCTTTGGTTCTATTTTATTTTATTTATGTATTTATTTATTTAATTTAATTTATCTACTTTGTAAAGATAAGGTTGCGTACTATCAGGACCTCCTCAGACTCCGCTTTGATGCGAGATTTCAAACTGGTTAATGACAATGATAATGAGGAACCTATAATCTACTATTAAAAATTAAATTCGTTCAGACGATTTAAATGTAAAAACTTTAAGTTAGACCAATTTTTAGGTTCGATTTTTAACTTTTCAGCTTGATGTATTTTAGTCGATGATTTTATTAATTAGTCAGTCAATTTTCGTAAACTAATAAATTTTTATAGACTAATTAATTTCAAAGGTTTTAAGTAATAAAAAGTCACGTTGCCACCTGGACAGATGGATTAGATTCAAAGCAGCCTCGCCTCGGCTGTTAAGTTAAATTAAAATTTCCAAAATACGTACGAGTTAATGCATGATTAACGGATAATCATAGGTTTAATCAAGATTAGTCAATAAAATCCAGTTTACAATAAGTATACTGCTCAAAACTTCCAACTTCTGGACTGACTTATTCGGCTCAGCCGACTTGCAAACTTGATTGGACGCAATACTTCCTAAGTTCATATCATCCACATCACATCCTTTCCAAGGAAGGCAGATTTGATTTGAAGACTTACTTTTATGAGTCGGATTAAACTTTATCTCCCTGTAATTATACTCTTTTTAAGTAATAAAAGTGGTGAAGTAATTAATTTATAAAAAGTAATTAATTTATAAAAATTGATCAATTAATTAATAAATTGATTGTTTAAATAATAAAAATTATCAAACTTAATCAAACAGAAAGTTTAAAAACCGAAAACTGAAGTACGAAAATTTTACTATTAAACCAACTTAATCGGTTTGATTTTCGAAATATTGGTGCTTATATCTATTGTGTGATTTATAGGAAAATGACGGTGGAAGTGACGATAAAATAACAAATTAACCTAAATAATAAAGGGTTTATTATAAACTTTCTAAAATTTTAATTTAAATTCTTAATTTCAAATTAAACTTATCCTTTAATTCTTTATCTAATTTATTTAAAGGAAAAGCTAAAATTGAAGCTCAAGTCGGTCGCTACATAGGAGACGACTAAAGCACAATAGTGGAGTCCATGTGGCTTAAAGTCGGCATCTTTCATTCCTGTTCTGGACGAACCCGAATCCAAAAAGTCTTGGTTTTACACTACAGATTTTGACCAACAACAATGTCACCATTGCTAACCAGCCGTCTAATTGCCATTGTTCACTAAACTTAAAGTCGGTTGAGTCTCCTTTTCCAAGCACATAGTTTCGAGACCTTCTTCTCTTTTAAAACGTGCGTAGAGAATCAGAGATAAACGAAAGTTCCAACTCAGTAGGCTCTTTTTGAGAAAGCTATGGATTGCTCCTAATCTCATAGAATACTTATAGTATTCAAAGACACATGAGTCGAATGATATTGAAAAGTCCAACTGAAAGTTCGGTATATGAGACAAAGACCGGTAAATCCTGGGATGGGATCAGAATTAGATCAGAAAATTCTTCAACTGTTCACACGATTATTATAAGAATAGTAAATACCTACCGACTAAATAGTGGAGAACGAAAGTGGACATCCTGAAAGCACGATGGAGAAACATTCATGCCCACCGTCAAACACACTTGGCGAATTCACCTTAGACTCATCTCTTCCAAAAGGGTGAAACTGATAAGAACAAAATTGTTGGCTCCATTTTTAATTTGTTTCTTATCCAAGTAGGTCTACTTTTGTTTGCTTGTTGTATTTTTAATTATCTTTTTTAATTAAATATAATTACAGTAAATTTTAATAAAATTTTTTAAAAAGTTAATTTTATAAGAAAATTCTCAAATTATACTAAATTTTGTAATATTAATTGATTTTTAAAAAGTGGTATTAAAATGTTTCAATTTTTAATATTTAACAAAAACAACTTAGACATTAAATTTTCTATTAATGTGGATATCGTGATGATCTAAGGTATTTTTAACACGTAATTGTCATATATTATATTTGTGAATTTTATTTTTAACAAATTAAAAATGTCAAAATTTCTAAATGAATTATACACTTCTTTATATATTTTACTTCATAATTTAAGATGTTTGATATTTTTAATTTATTAAATAATAAAATTCATATATGACACAAATATAATATGTAACAGTCATGTAATAAAATATTAACCCGATATAACTTGCCACGTCATTCAATTTACTAAAAATTGAAAGTTGAAATATAAAGTTTATCCTTTTAAAAATATGGTTGAGTTTGTTTAAGAGCAAATCTTGATTAGTTTATCTAATCACTAACAAAAAACATTGCTAGAAGCATGTTTCCATAGTCTTAGCTGTTATAGATTACTTCGGACATAAAACTGCCAAATTACAACTGCAAATCCTAAGTGGCTTTATCCAAACAATTCGTGTAATAGACCAATGCCCTTTGTGTCTTTTTGGTTGTGTGCTTTGTAAGAGACATAACTCACTAGAAACGCTAACTTTAACTATGCCAATAAGGATCTAACAAGTAAAACTCATAGTTTAAACCAATCGGTTTCAAGCTTTATCTTAATCTTATCTCTTGTCCCAAAACATTGATAAAAAGCAGTCTTAAAAGTTGGTAAATACCGATAAGGCTAAAGCATATCTCATGACTCATTCATACTCAAAAACATCAATCTTTCCACACACACACTCACAGTTATGCACATTCTATATTAGATATGTGTCTTGGAGGTGGCTCCACATTCCTTGGAAGTCACCTTGGGAGTTAAAACATGTAATGTGAAACGTTAAAAGAGACGAGCCGACAACAAGGATGGTCTCTATGTAGATTCTCACTAAATCTCAAATCTATTTCATCTGACTAATTCCAAAAGAAGAATCCTAAGACTTTGTCTCTAACCTTTTCTTGTCTTTTAGTTGTCTTCTTCCATAAAATGCCACTCCCATTCGGTTCCTACCTCCTAGGGGGACTAGAAAAGGGTTAAGGTGGCATGGGTTAATGGGTTTTTGCCACGTGTCAGTTGAGTTTATTTGAAGGAAGAAACAGTCGTACTATGCATTTATACTTTTTGGAAAATTACGTATACTTCATTTGAAGAAGCAGAAAAAGGGTTGTTAAGTTATGGATATTCCAAGTTAAAATAACCTATTATTTTAACTTTGGTGCCTCCTGTCTAAAAATTGGCTTGCTCGTCCCTGAGATATGTAAAGGGAAAGTAACCAGTGTATGGATTGGCTAGCCACTTATGGCACTTCTTTTAGTCCTGGGGTCACATGCTTTTCCTCCCGTCCATCACGCTGCTTAGGCATTCTTATGGCTGATATAGCGGGTACTTCTGGTTATAATTTCCTTTGGAAAAAAAAAATGTTATTTCACTAACTTAAACCTCATCAACTGAATTGAGGTTTTTCACTAATACTTTGATTGATCACGTGTGAAAGTATGAATTTTTACAATTAGTTTCAATGATACACATTAAAAAAGGAAAAAGAAGAGGAGAAAAAGAGAAAAGATATGATTCCTTTTCAGCTTTTTCCCTAAAAAAGCAAGCCAATCCTACTTTAATCTAAGAAATACATTGTGGTACAGTAAAGTGTGAGCATTTTTTCTAATTTTTAAATCAACTAAAAAGAAGATTTTGCCATTAGCATCAGGAGGCAATCTAGAATACTTGGTCTAAGATTATGAATTGTGGTATAAAATAAACAAACAAAATCTTGATGTTGGACTACAAAAGTAATCTTAGAAGATTTACATCAAGCATCCATTAGGAAAGAAAACTTAAGTCTTTAAATTATTAAAAGCTACATAGAAGTTTTAACGTGCATAACACTGAATAGTCGAAAGATGAGTTGTTAGCAGTCAATCAGCTTTCATGATCCAAAATATGACAAAAAGGACAATATATAGCTTACAATACATTTAACAGATTGTTGTTGTAAAAACAATTTTGTTAAGATCAATCCAATAAGCATCAGAGATCATACCAGAATCTACAGTGTGTTTGGTGCTTTCAACTCCTTACATTTACTCATCTACCCACAAGAACCTATACAGACCACACCCTACAATAATAAACTCAAGCAATTGGAAAGTAAGGCAACTGTATTAAATGCATCCACTATGAAGTTATAACGATGCCTCAGGCGTGCTAGTTAAGTTTTAGAAGACAGGGATGAAGGGATAGAGAAGTAGGAGAAAAATACGATGAATCCAACATGAATTCCAGCAATACCAATCTGACAGAGTCTAAAACTGATCTAGTTTTAAGGCAAATAACAAGAACCACCCAATTTTGCGAAAAATTTGAAGGATACATTGCCAAGTCTAACACTATAACTAAATTCTACAAGACATTGATTTTTGAACGCTAGTTCTTGCAACAAGTGAATAATGCAGATAGGATGATCGGCCATTCAAATATCGCAATCAAGACAAAGCCAGATTCCCTCGAAGCACTTCTGGATTAGTGTCACTCGTCTCCTGGGGGTGATCGACTGAATACAAAAATATAAATTCTCAAAATTTGTTTGGTACACCGATATTAAGAAACTATAACTTGTTTTAGGCAAACCTGCGATATCTGTCATTCATGGGGCTTTCAACTCCATCATTTGGGCTGTCTCTTTCATCAGGTAAGGAATTTGGGCTGGCCTGTCGACGATTACGTGGACTGGGACTACGACTTGAACCACGACCATTGTCAGGGTTTGCCCTCTCTCTTCCATATGGACTGAGACTCCGGCCACGACCATTTTCAGGGCTACGCCTATCCCTTTGATAAGGACTGTCACTAGGTCCATGACCATTATCAGGACTAACCCTATCCTTACGATATGGACTACGACTGGGGCCACGAACATGATCACTTTCATCTCTCTCTCTTCTGTAAGGGCTACGGCTTGAGGCCCGTCCATATTCAGGACTAGCCCTATCTCTTTTATAGGAATTTGGACTTGGTCTCCGATGTCGTCCATAGTCAGGGCTAGCCCTCTCTCTACGGTATGGACTCGGACCACGACCATAATCAGGGCTTCCACGCTCCCTTCGATAAGGACTTGGAGATCGTCTCTTGTCATAGCTTCGCCTCTCAGGTGACCTATCACGAGTCCTGTCAGGACTGTATCCATCCTTCTTTTCATCATCATCTCGAACTGCATATTCCACTGAAATTACTCGATCCATCAATTTGCTGCACACCGCAAAAAGACAAGTGTTACAAAACCTTCAAACTCATTCCGGAAGCACTGAAAATTTAGAAAAACATAGAGCTGCAGTAAAAACAAACACAAGGCAAAGTGCACTCTTTAAAGAAAACAAACCTCATATTAGTAGTTTCCAGCGCTTTGGTGGCATCCTCCTGCAATTCATACTGGACAAATGCAAAGTTTCTTCTAATCCTTACACTCACTATCTTCCCATATGGCTCAAAGTGCCTCTCCAAGTCCCTTGTCCTCGTGTCGTGAGGATCAAAGTTAATAACAAACAATGTCTTAGAAGGTCTCATATTATTAGCTGATCTTCTTGAACCACCACCAGCAGGCCTTCTTATGCCTCGCTCTTGCTTCAAAATCAAAAGAACAGAACAACAGTCAATAGCAAGTCCAAATCAATAACATCACTACAAACACAATCCTACAAAAGATACCGAATATCAAACAATATAACCCTATATATATTCACAATTTAAAAAAAATGGATTTAATATCAACTACACAAATAATGTATTACCTTTGTCCATTCAACACGAAGTCTACGACCCTTGCGACCAAATTCCATCCGGTCAAGACCACGAATTGCATCTTCAGCATCTCTCTCATCTTCCATGTAGATAAAAGCAAATCCTACAAGCATGATCAGTATAACATGTAAGCAAATTATTTCAATCATACACTTTCACTAAATGCAACAAGATAAGAATCCTCCCGTCAAAGGATTCTTGAATATCAGAAAGGACTGTCTTCAAGAGCACTACACCAACCGATTAAAACCAAACCCCCGAATAATATTTTGGCAACCTTCGTCAAATCTATAAACCAAGTTACCAGTAAAAGTAGTAACAGACCTTGTGTGATGGACTAAATGATGTCAAGGAAAGAGAATCCAAAAGTGGATGTGTCTCATGATGGGTCAGTGAATATAGTGTCTTCTCCATCTATTCTGCTGCCTCTGCTGCGAGGTCGGCAATGATTTCTATCTTGAAACATGTCCAAAATGAAGGCTGGGCAAAATTCATGAGGAATGAAGGGCAATAGTGACTCGAGGAAAATTGGTATGGTTCTGTCATTGCGGATCAGAATGATTCTTCTTGAATACAAGAAGAAAAGCTCGTCACAGGCAGGAAATATAGTCCTGAAGGGCCACCATTAGCCAGGAAGAGTATGGATTTCCGAAAATAATCCTGCGTCAAAGAAAATGTTGAGTATGGGGGTTTTACGTCAAAAAATATGCCTTTTCTGGTTCCTCTAACATATCCTGAACCCCCCAACTGTTACTCAACAAGGAAAGATTGCAGCTTCTGAATCACGAACTCAAATGCTGGTGAAAGTGATACTGCTGCACTTCTGGTGATAAGGGTGATTGCTAGACGCATGGTAGACTGAATTCACCTTTTTGAGGTTGATGTCCGAATTGCAGAGTCATTCGAGATAAGGGTGCCGAATATGAAATTTATAGGATAATTTTGATACAACCAGAAACTGTCATATTATTTGCATTCGGTACTTTTTATTATTTTAAACAATCCAATCCTACTGTCATATTATTTGCATTCAGGAATTTTTATTATTTTAAACAATCCAATCCTACTAATCTTGATTTCAGTTCTCAGTAGCTAAACAATTAGCTATTGCTTGTTGATCGTTGATTGTACTTAAAACACATCACCATATTGGCTTCTCAAACCAATTGCACCGTGTTAAATAGCAAGTAAAAATTGAGCCACCATAAAGTGTAATCATTACTTCCATGGTTAGGACATTGAAACTGCATCAAAACACAGTTTCAGAGACCAGATGATAATCCAATATCAGACACAAAGGAATTTCATTCAGGGTCATTTGATTATTAAGCCCTTCAAAACTTGTTTCAAATATAAAATCAGAATCATCGAAAACAAATATTATCTTTCACTCTGACAACAGATACACTTCAAGCATAGTATCTATCTAACAATATTGGTTTGTCCAAATAGGGCACAACGGGATGCTCCGTGGAATAGCAATTTCACACTAAAGAAGCGATCAAGCAATAGAAAAACAACAAGAAGAGAACAAACTTACCAGACTTCATGTCTACTCTTTCAACTCTCCCATAACGTCTAAAAAGTCGTTCAAGCTCAGATTGCCTGGCATCATACTCAAAGTTTCCGCAGAAAATTGGCCTCATTTTGCCTGCAACATAAAAATTAAAAACACCACGAATACAAACAACACACCAGTTATTGTGAATAGCAAAAGAAGAAAACCTTCAAACAACAAATAACATAACACAAAAGAAATCAACTTTATCACCGAAAAACACATCCTATGCACAGATCTGCACAAATAACGACCAGATCTACCAAAAAGGACAAAAATCACATCTTTATCACAGAAACAGCAGGAAAATACTTTTTTTCTTTCTCCCGCTTTCTCAAGAGCCAAACGGAAAATCAAAGGCAAACAGGAGAAAATAAATCAAAGAGATACTAAAACTTGTGAAATTATCTACCTTTGAAAAGAACCGATTCAACGTCTTAAGCCGCCTCGAAACTTATCAACTTGATATTCTTTCAAAACCCTAAAAATGAAATGAGAAAGAGAGAGAGAGAGCCTTTGTATGTGCTTGGGATATTTTTAAGGCCCACTGGTCAATAAAGACAAAAAGATGACGTTTATATCCCTTTGTTGTTGTTAATAAGTCAATTATGACCCGAGCTTTCTTCCTGGATGATAAAAATAGTAGAGTGGGAATTAGGGTTTTAATTTTTTACTTAAAGTTTTTTTTAGAGGTCTTGAGTTTGAGTCACCAAAAAAAAGAAGATAGGAGAAATTTTTTTTTTGATGATCCTTTAACTTCTTAGGCGTGCTCTTTGATCTGATCAATTATGGACGTCTTATTTCCGGCAGCAATGTATGTGGTAGTTGGAACTGTTAGGAAACTTGGAGCTAAAAAGAACATGATGCTGAACAGGACCAGTAATTAATCAGCAACTGAACAATCAGTATTTGACGGCTCCTTGTACGCAGAAATGTACAGGTTACATAAAAACCTGAAGAATCTTGGAGTTCTAGATTTACCTCCTCTAAAACTCTTGGGGTGAGATCCTAGGAGCTTAGAATTAGTCCGATAAAACTGAGATACTTAATGTATATCAAAAAATATATATAACATTTTAAAATTAAATAACAAAATCAATTTTTATTGAAAAATAAAAATATATTTAGAAAAGAAATAATTTCATTTTTAGTTTTTTATTTAAAATTAAAATTATATTTTAATTGGTTATTTCCAATGAAATATTAATTATTTATTAATTTAAAAAATTTTATGGTTCAATATTTGCAATTTATTTTAGATTTAATAAAATAAAAACTTTTCGATAGCATTATAGCAAGATAATTATATATAAAGAAGCCTCTTGATGAGAAATGAGATCATTGGGATGAATGAATTGTGATCAAAACCTTGAGAAGCAAAAGCATTATAACGAGGCAAAAGCTGCTTGATGGCGTACATATCCAAATACCCATCATGTAAGTTCTAAAGAGAAACCATACGCAGCAGAAGTTCCGCGAGAGGAAGAGTGGAATTTCATCGAACAAGTGGAAGGCAAAATTTAGAATCGTAATGCTACTAAAATCCATCTGTGATACTGAAATCAACCCGACAAGTAAAATCACACATTTTTTTAAGGGAAAAGATTCAAAATGACATAGTACATCGGGAAAGATAGGTTCCCGATAAATCCTCTAAAAGGATCATGTGGCACCCTATAGGAGGTGTGGCAAAAAAAATGACTCCGACATTAAAATGACCCTCATATTTGGCAAGCCAGTCGGCACATTTGTTGCTCTCTCGATAGATGTGTCGATGAACAACAGTCCAGTTCCGATTGAATAGTTCATTGATGCCTCGAACTAGAGAGTTGAGAGATCGGGTTTGGTGAATCGAGAAAGAGAGGACATCGATCACTGCTGGAGAGTTCTTATACATCAGTAAGCAGAAATTATACAATTTTCACACAGAGGCCATACGTAAGACCACACTTTTTCCCCAACTTCATTTATCCAAGGCTAAAGCTCAAGCATGGTAACAATGGTGTGACAGAGTCTAAAACAGCCACAAAGTAAAAAGGAAAAAGATATATTAAAGAAAGCAAAATTTTAGTTACCGGCTTTAAGCGGAAGACTTTAGCAAAAGAAGCGAATCCATGACTGCTGGAAAAATGGAAGACATGAGTAAAAGTGAAACAGGATGCAACTAAACATCTTTTGCCCGTCCAAGAGCCTTTTTAACGAAACGGTGAAATACACTAGGCTTCAAAAATGGTGAAAAGGTTAAGACCCTACCTCCTAGGCTAGCCCTATGCACATTGGTTTAAGCTTTTCCTAATTCCTATATCAAAGTTGGCATAAAGCTATCCGTCTTTGCATAAAGGAGTTGAGACGCATATGGCTCCTTCTCGCAGTTGGCTGTTAGTGTTACGTAGACGTTTGGGCGTGAGGAATTTGTACATTATTGCACTACGAAAATAAAAGTAAAATATATAAAAATAAGGTCTCTTAGTAGATTTGGACGGTACCTGCCTGTAATCTCATCTGGAGTATCACTTGCACTTGTGGCTATGTCCTGTTGGTTCCACCTCACCCGCCATTGCCGACGCTGTTACTAACATTTTATAGGTTGTGAAGTAAAACAAGAATCTTATTTTAGGATTTTTTTTTAATAAAATAAGACAAAATAAGAATATGTTAAGAGGGGTCAGATTCTTTGTTTTAATTAACCAATTTTTACCGTATTTTATTAAATCTCATTCACACGTTTATGTAAAGTTTACATAAATGTATAAACAAAATTAAGTGCCATATTATTCAAAAACTCTAACGAGAATATGATACTGCAACCGTCTTAAGAGTAGGTACTAGGTAGGTATCTTTTCTGCTATTACGCTGGGCTTGTTGTCCCTGTACATAGAATCCACTGAATTGGTAAAAGACTCAATTAACTCTACAAAATTATCAAATCTCTTTTCGTTACATACTACTAAATGTAATAAATATGTTGGAATATTTCTATAATTTATATTTTCCTATATGAATGAAAAATTAAAAAGACATAAGTAAATAATTAAGGTTAGTAATGGAAAAGACAAGCCTTGAATTTAAAATTTTGGATTTTAATTTAATTTTTGACTCTCAGTTTAATTCAAAAGTTTTATAAAATCTTCTTAGACAAAATTTAACTCATTAATTTTAAATTAATTGAATTTATTCAATTTTAACTAAGACTAAAAATGAAAGGTGAGAGTGTCAAGAGAATAGACTAAAAGCGAATGGCACAGAGTAAAAACAAAGAATGAGGGTATTGGAGTTGTGCAAACTGATTTAAGGAGTAAACTGTGTCTTTTTTAACAATAATATCATTTTAGTTATGTGATCAAACCACGTTATTTTATTAATCTTTATTAGTTTTCTTAATCTTCACAGACGTGTATTGTTAGTCAAGAAGTCATGTCAGCAAATTTAACTAAAATATTAACGTCGGATTAGAATTGAAAAAAATTGAAAATTTGAATATTTAATTACTACATTTTAAAGTTCGGGTTATAATTATAAAATTGAACGAAGTTTAAGATTTTTTTAATTAACCCAAAAGAAATATAATGTTAAATATTAGAATTCAGGATTATGATTATTAGTAAGTTGGAATTTGAGAAAGTGATTATGCATGAAGCCCGTGGCTAAAAGACTCTTTCCTTTACATAGAAAACTTTACAAATCATATCAACATTTGATTAAGATGTAATGATGAATATTATATTTAATTAAACTTATGAAAAAATTAATGATTAAAAAAACTCTATCGGTTCTACCGATTCAGGCGTAAAAAATTTAAATCGTCTAATTTTTTAATTCAGTTTTTAACTTTTCTTTTCGATTTACTTTAATAATTCTTGTTGTTAAAAATCGATCAATTTATTAATTAAACAATCAATTTTTGTAAATTAACAATTCTTATGAATTAAAATAAATCAATTAATTTTTATTTAACAATCTTTTTAATTAAACTCCAATTATTTGATACATTTTTAAAATTTTTTAAATTTATTTAATTTTAACCAATTTTATAATAATTTAATACTGAGTAAACCTTTTAAATCTTAAACCCATGTTTTTATCTATTTAACTTTTATTTTTAAAATATCGATAAAAATAGTTGAAAGTTTTTTTTTTAAATTTCTTTACCAACGAAAAAGCGGCTTATCAATCATTTATAACAGCAAGTCCAAAATCAGCCATGACCTATAATTGCATATGTAATATTATAATACTCTCACTTATATAGTATCCCCGCAGTGACAGCTCTTCCACTACGTCTATTTCTAAGTGCCGAAAATTAGTGTCATCTCCACGCGCTTCGCAAGTGCGTGGCAACCAACGCCACAAGTAAACAGGCAAACAAGGCCATCACTGAAATAGAGGTGACTTGCAAACTTAAAATTATCGCACTTGCAAATACGCGAGGAATAATACTCGCCAAAAAAAAAAAAGATTAACAGACAAAATTTATTTACTATCCTTTATCACACATGAAAATATAAATATTTATAAATTTACTGAATTAAAGTTATATATAAATAGAAGATCTATTAATCATAATAGAATGTTTTAATTTATTAATTAAATAATTTATTGTATTATAATTTATAAATTCTTAATTTTGTTTCCTAACTCAAATAACTAATTAGAATTAATTATAGCTAAAATTATTGACTCTTACTATAAAAAAAGTTATGCCTTATTAAAAGATTTGTGACATAAAATATTTTTAAATCCTTCAAATTATTTTCATATTTTAGCTATAATACAACAACAATAATAAAATGAAAATTTCGTTGAAATATTACACTAAATAAAATATTACGCTAAATGCAATATATACGACTCAAAAGAAAATATTTAAAAGATCTACGAGACGGAGAAAGATTTTATCATGTGAGATATTTTATCCTGGGTTATTTGAAAACATTCTCTCTATTAGGATAAGGTTGCGTACTAATAGACTTTTTCAAATCTCGCGTCTCAACGAGATTTCTACTAGATGTTTTTGTTGTTGTTGAGATTTGTTATCCGTATTCTTATTAAATTTTGTAAGATTAAGCTCAAATAAGCTAAGCACATACAAATTCAAATAAGATTCCATTCAAAAACCAATTTGCGATAGGAGAAGTAACTCGCTAGGCTTATATGCATGCTTAAGGTCATATATTCATTTCGTGTTGGATAAACTCCTACTTTATATTTCAACATACTCCCCTCATGTGTAGTTTAATTTAAGACCTAGCATGTGACACAATCTATCATTTCGAAGTGTTAACGACTAACATACGAGCAACCTACTTTGATACCATATTAGACTTGATAGAAAAAGAGAAATTTTGGTTGAATAACTTCTACTATTCTCTTGATTTTTATTCAAATAATTAGATAATATACAACGTGATTATAACTATAACTGTACAATCTAAAGAATGATTATCGACACAATTACAAGCTGATTTACCTCTCATTATAGCTATGCAATATAAGCAAATATATAACAGTTATAACAAAATAAATGTTATTTATATATGGTAACATTATAATGAGTTAAAAATTTGTATTGACCACCATATATTTTCAATTAAATCTAATAAAACAAAATAATTCTCGATCACTTCACTAACATGTTGTAAATACTTACGTGCAATAAAACATTGGGATGCAAATTAAAAAAATTAATATTTTGTGACATAAAATATATTTTAAATCCTTAAAATTATATTTATATTTTAGCTATAATGCAACGACAATAATCAAATGAAAATTTTGTTAAAAT
Source organism: Erythroxylum flavicans (assembly GCA_027576715.1). NCBI lineage: Eukaryota > Viridiplantae > Streptophyta > Magnoliopsida > Malpighiales > Erythroxylaceae > Erythroxylum > Erythroxylum flavicans. The sequence continues at coordinate 4,875,309 of JANZXP010000195.1, read as the reverse complement.
ATTTCACTAAATAAATGAATATTTAGGTTAAATAACTAAATAGTAAATATTATATATTAAAAATTTAGGCTAAATATAATATATATAATTCGAAAAAAAATGTTTAAAAGATCTACGAGAAGGAGAAAGATTTCATTATGTGAGATATTTTATCCTAAGTTATTTGAAAACATTCTCTCTACTAGTTAAGGGTAAGACTACGTACTAATAGACTTTCCCAAATCTCGCGTCTTAACAGGATTTCTATTGGATGTTTTTATTGTTGTTGAGATCTTTTATCAGTATTCTTGTTAAAAATTTGTAAGATAGAGCTCAAATAAACTAAACACATACAAGCTCAAATGAGGTTTCATCCAAAAACTAATCAGTGATAGGAGGAGTAACTCACTAGGCTTATATACATACTCAAGGTCATATATTCTTTTCATGTAGAACAAACTCATAATTTATATTTCAACACACTCTCTTCATGTGTGGGCTAATGTAACACTCAACACGTGATACAACCTATCATTTCGAGGTATTAACGACTGATATATAAGCAACCTACTCTAATACTATGTTAGACTTTATATAAAAAGAGAGAAATTTTAGTTAAATACCTTCTACTATTCTCTTGATTTTTATTCAAATAGTTAGATGAATATACAGTGTGATTATATCTATGATTGTAAAAATCTAAAGAAAACCTTGGGACGCAAATTAGGAAAATTAATATTTTGAACTTTTCATGTGCATTAATATAACTTTTACTTAATTTTATAATAAATACTAGTTTTAATTGTTATTTGCCGTTTTATACGATGTCATATATTTGAGTCTTGCAAAATGATTTGTTAAAAGACTGTAAGGCCTCATTTGATTGGCAGGAAAGTAAAGTGAATTTAGAATTTGATTATTCGGAAAATAAATCTATGGAAAGTAAAGATATTTACATATTTAGATACTTGTAAAAATTCTAATAAGAAAGTTAGGTGAATTCTTATTACAGTGTTTGGTATGCATCAGTATTTTATGGAATATAATTTAATTTTGACTTATGTTTTCATTTATATCCCTATCGAATAAAAATTGAAATCGTTAAATAATATTAATTTGTAATACAAGTTATATTATTAAATGTTAATTTTTTTATTTA
>JANZXP010000195.1:4811119-4874071 GCA_027576715.1 Erythroxylum flavicans | reverse complement strand
TATTATTATTATTATTATTATTATTATTATTATTATTAATAAATTTCTTATTATTATAAAAGAGTTGTCGTAGAGTTGAGAGAGAAGGAAGGGTTGAATTGACTAGTGTATTTTTTAGATTAAATTTCTGAAGAAAGTAATCAAAATACCAAAAGAATAATGGGATTTAGAATTCAAAAAAAGTGTTACTACTTTTTCTAAATTGAAAAATTTTTTACTTTCCTAATTACTCAAAAAATAACTAAACATAATAATATAATTTTTATGAAAAAGATTAATTTCTTAAACAAAAATCCACGCTAATCAAACAAAGGGTTAAATGGAATCCAAAACCATTCCAAGCATGTAGTCCACGTCTGACAGTGGGTGGCAAAAGATTGGAAAATAATAATAATAGGCGCGTGAGCAAAACGCAAAACAACTGAGCGTGTAACGTTTGCAGTTGCCGATTCGGTGCCACGAAGAGCAAAGCTCCGTACAAATAGGAACTTGTGATTACTTTTAATGGCTAAAGCGCTTGCCGGTTAACCCGGTAATCCAGTCACCAATCTTCGCCGTCAATTCCATCTCCACATGGCGGCGCCCGTACACACTAAAACCGGTTGATAACGATGAAAGAATGAAGAAAGGAAAATCACAGTCCTTCTCAGCGTAGAAAATGAAAGAAAAGGGAAAGACCACCAAACCAAAGACGAACTAACATTTAACACGTCGTTTCTAGAAAGAGAAACTTCCGCTCCAATTTGTAAACTAGAGAGAGAAAAAGCAAAAAAATAAAAAGAAATAACAACTCGAGTGTTGACAGACAGAGAAGCAATAAAAGATGATTGGTAGAGAGAGAAAGTGTGATTGGGGATTTTTTTAATAGAGCTTGTAGTTAATTAAAATTTAAATAAAAAATAGAATGAAGGGAAGGCTTTGATATTGTCTCCGTTCCGTTTCTGATATTCTCTTTCCCTGGACCGGCTTTACATTATTTTCTTTCACTTAGAGAGAAAGAGAGAGGAAAGCGAAACCTAATCGAAGGAGCAGTGTATTTGTTTGAAATTTTCCGGGAATATTCTTGAGCCGGTCTGAGCTAGGGTTTAAATTGGTGGATCAGTTGATGATTTACTGGATTGCGAAGGCGGCGGATTGTTGAGAAATGTGGATTAGAGATGCAATTGCGTTGGAATTCTAGCTCCGATCTTGAAATTAGGGCTGTACTTGGATGGTTAAGGAAATGGATGTCGACTCCTCGATGGTGACGGAGACAGATCACGATCCGGCGGTGCAAACCGCCTCGTCGCCCACTGCAATGGACAGAGAGCAGCTGGCCGACCAGCCGCCGCAGCCTGCCGGATCTTCGGCTGCAAGTTCTCAGACGGCGCAGCAACAGCAGGCTTCTTCGCCTGTGGTGGGACCGAGGACCGCGCCAACTTACTCGGTTGTAAATGCGATTATAGAGAAGAAAGAGGATGGACCAGGTCCAAGGTGTGGCCACACCTTGACTGCGGTGGCTGCAGTCGGCGAAGAAGGGACGCCGGGTTACATTGGGCCGAGGTTGATTTTGTTTGGCGGTGCAACCGCGCTTGAGGGCAATTCTGCAGCCTCCGGGACTCCTTCCTCTGCAGGAAATGCTGGAATCCGTATGTATTTCATTCATTTTCTGGTTATATTGGTCAGTTGGCTAGTGTTGTAGCTTCAGGATTCGATATTTAATTGATTTCCTATATCGTTTCAACTTTTGAGCCCGTTTATTTGGCTTTCGTTAGTTCATTTCCTCTTTTTAATTCCAGTGTCTTATGGAACTTAGAAACTGTAGCTCAATAGCTCTTTGCGTATTAAGTGGTATCTTTTTGTGTTATTATTGTATGTGAAGTGTCATATCGTCTTCTATGGACATGGAATATGGAATGAAATAAGTGGTTATGAACCATAGGTATGCTCTTGTTGTTGAACTTTTTACTTGAGTCAACAGAAAGTTTGTCTATTATTGTAAAGGTCGTATAGTTGTATTCGATAAATCTCAGAGTTGATTTTGTTTTGTAGCTCACAAATGATATGATCCGTTCTTTATGTCAAGCACAGCATAGTATTGACATGTTTTCTGGCTGTCGTTGACGGAATTTGAGCATGCAATTGCAGTTGACATTTGGAGTATGGCTATAATGGATATTACATTAAAATTCTTTCAATAAATTGAGTTATGATAGTTCTTTTTGTACACTAAATGGAGCTCAAAATCTGCAAATTATGTGAGTCAAGATAATGAAAACTTGGTTTAGAATCTCCTTTATTGTGCTTCCATATTCAACCTCTCCCTCACTGGTCTGTGAACCATAGCTTTTGATAAAAACTTAATCCCATAGCATCTAATTCTTCTTCTTATTTTATGGTTTTTGGATCTTTATTGTTGGTTAATATTGTATAACATTTTAGTTCTATGGGCATTAAGCAACTGTTATGTTCTTTTACTTTGAACTACTAGTCCTCTTCATCCATTTATGATACAGTGTTCTTAATTTCTTCAACTCCAAGAAAGTGCTTTCTACTTTATTTGTTCGTGTTTGTGCTTTCAATAACAGTCATAAACAGTGATCCTCTGTTCCTGAATCATAGTTATTGCATGGATATGTGTAGCTTTTGTTGGATGTGTTATTATCGTTAATGGTTATCTACACCAAAGCCTATGTGGTTTTACTCTCTTTTCAAAGGGCCTCGAGGTTCAAATTCTGTCAAAGTGCCCCATGTGGCTTGGTAATTTGTCAAATTGGCCCATATGAGTTTATCACAATAATAAAATGGAAGTTGTCATATGGTCAATTCCTTTTAACAGAATTGAATAAAATTATAGTTTAATTGCAGACAAGGTATTAAGAAAATGATCTATTTGAATAGGTATCAAATCACATGGAATTTGATAGAACTGGAAGGGCCTTTCTGAAAAAAGTACAACTATGGGGGTTTTGGTGTAATTAACCTTAACATTGAATTCATGGAGAAGGAAATCCTCTGTTTTGGTCTCTGCCTGGTAATTGGTAATACATGACATTAGATGATTGAATTTTATTCTAGTTTTGAGTCGCGGATGATTTTGTTTTCTACTTTGAGCTTTATTTGCCTTGATGGTTGGCAATTGCAGGACTAGCAGGAGCCACTGCTGATGTGCACTGTTATGATGTGTTGACAAATAAATGGTCTAGGTGAGTTTTAAGATTCATTGTTTCATCATCCTCCGTCTAATTAAAAAAAAATATATTTACCATCGTCTACACAGTATGCAGCTTATTGATAAATTGCTTTACAGGATTACTCCTTTTGGAGAACCACCCACACCAAGGGCTGCTCATGTTGCAACTGCTGTGGGAACTATGGTAGTTATTCAGGTCTGTATTTTTTATCAATAAGTGTAGAATATTTTCTGTAGGATGTTTCATCTTATTTGTCAATTGCTATGTTAACTTGTAATGATAACAAGAATCTCAAACTTTCACAGGGTGGAATTGGTCCAGCTGGTTTGTCTGCTGAGGATCTTCATGTTCTCGATCTCACACAGCAGCGACCAAGATGGCATAGGTTAGATCTGAATACTGTGCTCACTCAATCTTATGAGATGATGTGATTAAAGTTGATAATTCTTTTAACTTTCTTTTCAGGGTTGTTGTTCAAGGGCCTGGACCTGGACCCAGATATGGCCATGTCATGGCTTTAGTGGGTCAAAGATATCTCATGGCAATTGGAGGGAATGATGGCAAGTCACTTCACACCTAGTTTATTGTTGTCATGTGCATGAAACAACAATTTAACCTTTTGATTTGCTGTTGCATGTATTATGTGCAGTATTGCAATCTGGAACTAAATATGTTGTTCTTCTGTTTAGGAAAACGGCCTTTGTCTGATGTATGGGCCTTAGACACTGCTGCCAAGCCTTATGAATGGCGTAAACTGGAACCAGAAGGGGAAGGTCCACCGCCATGCATGTAAGCTCTCTGTCTCACTCCCTCTTTTATGTGTGTTTGTGGGTTCGACAGTCCCATATTGTGCATCTGCAGATACCAATACCAAAAGGAAAAAAAATGGATTTGTAGCCCATCTCTACGTTATTTGCATGAAACTTAAAAGTATTTTTAAGGAAAACATTGCATGTTGTTAGTTGAGTGTGATAGGAATATTCCTTTCAGGATTTTGTTAGATACTAATATTATCAGTGGATTGAATTTGGATATGAAAGAAATTTCTTGCATTTTCATGGTTTATAATTATTCCTTGCTTAACTTGGGTGGCTTTAATGGCTTAAAAATGAAATTTCCACTTTATATTGCCAGTTTGGATTTTAAAGAATTTGTCCTTCTGCGTTCTGAATATGCGTGGTTGCGGAATGAGTTTTACCTATGAAACATAAGTCTTCAAATTGTACAACTTTAAGGATTAATATTTCTAGTAATTCTTTTGAAGTGAGGTCAATAAGGAAGCTTGTTTTGCTTTTGTATGAAAGACAATAATTGTACCTCCCACCATAGTAACCTGGCATGCCCTTTTAGAAGGCATATTAAAAGGAGCAGGCTTCATTAGAAATGAAAAGGTCAGCCTTACATGATAGCGATAAAAATGACGAAACAATATCTCAGGTCAATAAATAGAACTTTTGCATCTTGGAAACAAGCAACTTGAGCTGCTACAATTTTTGGCAGCACCTCTAACATGTATGATTCTGAACTTGGATCATTGGGTGTGGTTTTGGTAGCAATATCAATTTGGTCATTTGTGTTTTGTGTAATAGGCCTTTGTTTGTTTGTTACTTTAGTTGTCATGTTTAAATCAAACCTATTTATATTACGCTTGCATATGACTAGGTATGCCACTGCAAGTGCACGCTCAGATGGCCTTCTTTTACTTTGTGGTGGGAGAGATGCAAATAGTGTGGTGAGTTAAATTTCTTTCGACTTTGTATTTAGGCTTGGTTATAATTTATTGCATAAAATGGTGAGGAAGATTCATGAGTTTGTGGTGATTACAAGCGATGCTCCATAACTTTTTTTAATGGACTTTGAACGAAATATGTCAACTTAATAGCTAGCTAACATATCTAAAAAATAAACCTTCTAGGGTTATATATAACAAGGAAGTTGTGAGTGTGAACATTGAAGGCGGTTGCAATTAACTTGAGAAGTGGTAAGTAACATGAGTTATGTCATTACTTATCTATGAAGCTCAGTTTGCAGCTTCCACGTTTCTGTTGCCACTAGTTTTGAAGTGGTAAATCAATAAAACCTTTTCTGGGATGGTAACTGTTATGGGGTATTGAGATCACAAACTTGTCGGTGTAAATTGGTAAATCAATAAAACCTTTTCTGGGATGGTAACTGTTATGGGGCATTGAGATCACAAACTTCTTGGTGTAACTCCTTTATGTTACCGTTAGGCATATTTGATTTACACGGTTGCTTCAATGTAAGAAATGTGTCCATGTTAATTCTTAATATGCTTAGAAAGAAAACTGATGTCATTAGTTTTTCTCTTTTAATCAATATTTTCTTTTTCTTCTCAATATAGTTTGGCTTTGGGTACTCATTGTAATTAATACGATTCTTATGTTGACAAATCAGTACTTTTTTTGGATTTTCTGCATTTTCTTGTTTGGACCATCTCAAACTTATTATTTCTTATTACTGGAACATAGACTCATTTTCCCTATTGAAAGAACATAGCATTGGGGGTAGAAGTTTGGCTGGCTTTCTGTTTTTCGATATGCTATACATGTGAATAACGAGATTATCACCACTGTATTTATGATGTCAAATCCATCTACTCAGTATTCATCTCATGCGTACCCAACAGTTTGTTTAGTTTTATTGGGCTTCTTGCAACATCTGATATGGCTAATTTAACCATTTCCATTTCTCTTAACATAACTTTTACAGCCACTGGCCAGTGCATATGGACTTGCTAAACATAGGGATGGACGCTGGGAATGGGCAATTGCTCCTGGTGTCTCTCCATCTCCAAGATATCAACATGCAGCTGTGGGTTTTCTTATCCCTTATTTTCAGTTCCATTATATGACCCATCAATTCCGCAAGACTTCATCACTCACGAGAATTGTACGTTTAGGTCTTTGTTAATGCAAGGCTCCATGTCTCCGGAGGGGCACTTGGTGGTGGTCGTATGGTAGAAGATTCATCAAGTGTTGCAGGTACTTAATCAAGTTGTTTTGCTTAAAGGTCTTTTCCGTACCATTTGTAGGTGGATGGGCAATTAGCTGGAAATGCATTTGTGAGATGATAAGGCATCCAAATATCAGATTAAATTCTAGGCTTTATTTAGTCTCAGGTATTGATATGTGTTGGTAGGATAAGTTTACCCTATTAGGATATGTCAACTTCTGCATAACTGTTACAGATGGAGGTGCAATTATGGCATTTGTAGTTGAAACCCTAAATTAATTAATTTTCTTATTTTTGTTCAATCATTTAATATGATTGTTGATAGATGAGCTTATTTCCGACTTGCGTCTAAGCATTCTTCATGTACCTTGTTCCTTAGTGTTACACGTGCATGCTTTTGGAGTTAGGTTTGGGTCAAAATCTAATTATAGGATAGTTTCTACACATAGAAGATTCTGTTTTATGTCATTTTAGATAGATCATAGGGTTGCTGAATTTTGATTATCATTTTTTTCCTGTGCAGTTTTGGACACCGCAGCAGGAGTTTGGTGCGATACTAAATCTGTTGTTACTAGTCCAAGGACTGGCAGATACAGTGCTGATGCTGCAGGTGGGGATGCTGCAGTTGAGTTGACAAGACGTTGCAGGCATGCAGCTGCTGCAATTGGCGATCTTATATTTATCTATGGAGGTTTACGTGGTGGTAAGCAGTTCATATTCTATGTTTATGGTGGTTTAGCAACAATTTTGATGATCATGATAGAAAAAAGAAGATGAATGCTGTGAAAGATTATTGACCACCCCCCTCTAGAGGATTTCACTTGATCTGTGTTAAAAGAACAAATGGGTATTGAAAACTATTCTTTTAGGATCCAGATTTGCAGTTTCTGGAATAACTAGTGAATTATAACCATATCACAATGCAGTTGTTACATTGATATTGTAAAGAATGAAATCTCTCCACTAAAGGGAATTCTACTGATGTAACTTGGGGTGTATTTGTCTTTTTTCTTTTTAATTTCGTGGACCTTGCAGTTCCATTTATTTTGGATTATTGTTCTTACCATCTTCTATTTGTATTGTAGTAGCATACTTATCTGCAACATTTGTGCCACAGGTGTCTTGCTTGATGATCTACTTGTTGCCGAAGATCTGGCCGCTGCTGAAACGACGACTGCTGCTTCCCATGCTGCAGCGGCTGCTGCTGCGTCTACTTTACAGGGTGGGAGGGTACCTGGAAGGTATGGATTTATTGATGACAGATCTAGGCAAAGTATGCCAGAAGCAGTGCCTGATGGTGCGGTTGTCCTGGGTAATCCTGTTGCCCCACCAGTAAATGGTGACATGTACACTGATATTAGCACTGAAAATGCAATGCTCCAAGGATCCAGGTAAGCTAGCAAGTGCATATATATGGATATGTTTCACTGTTCTGGGATTGAAATGAAAATTAAAAATGTTGCTTGGATGGGTATCAATACACAGGAGAACAACCAAAGGTGTTGAGTATTTGGTCGAAGCAGCAGCTGCAGAAGCTGAAGCCATTAGTGCCACTCTGGCTGCTGCTAAGGCACGGCAAGTTAATGGAGAAGTTGAGCTGCCAGATAGAGAGCGTACAGCAGAAGCTACCCCAAGTGGCAAACAAATATCTTCAATGATCAAACCTGATTCTGCTGGAGCGAACGATGTCACTCCAGCTGGAGTGCGTTTGCATCATAGAGCTGTCAGTAAATTAGTTTCTACACCATTATGAATGTGATCAGAAATAAATTTTGAATCAAGATGCTTAATCTCGTTTATATTTTCTACTGCCTCCATATGTAGGTAGTTGTGGCTGCAGAGACTGGTGGAGCTTTAGGTGGCATGGTCAGACAGCTTTCAATTGATCAGTTTGAAAATGAAGGTAGAAGGGTCAGCTATGGCACCCCGGAGAGTGCAACTGCTGCCAGAAAACTGCTGGATCGACAAATGTCCATTAATAGTGTCCCCAAAAAGGTACTGTGGATCTTGTTTCATATGCGTATTCAGACAACGTGATTTCAGAAGACTGCTAGATTTTTCCGCCTTCAGTCTAGTTTCATGAGTAATACAAGGATGGCACTTCAATTGCTTAAAAAACGGAGAGTTTTTCTGGTACAGTTGATCATGAATGGTGTTGAATATTATTGCTAGCTTTCCATATTTACTTGGAGTTGATACCATCTTGGCGACTTCTTTGACATAGTTCAGGTCCAGTATATGTTGGTCAAAACTGAAGATATGTCCTGATTTTTGAAACCCAAATGCCTCTGCTGGATTCAATGATCTAGCGTTGTATATAACCGGAGAGCATATATTTCTTCTATACAATTATGCATCTATTACCATCAAGGCTACAGGCGTTTCATCCATTTCAGCTCTCTCTATTTCTTTGATTTTACTGTGCAACATCATCAACTGCTGTGCCTTACCATAGAAAAACATAATTATCTAATAATTCTTTAAGCTCTTTTGACATAGAAAAACCTATTGATTAAACATTTTTTTTATTATCTATTCCTTACCTTTTCTTCATTTGGTGTATCATATCAGGAATGAGAATCTAATGTTTTTATTCACAAAATATTATTTGCTATAGGTTAACTAGACTTGTTTGTGCGATCCCTCGATTCACTATTTTTCTTGACTCTTATGAATAGTTTTTGTTTATAGGGCAAACCTTACATGCATTTGAGGTCATTTTTGTTGTTTTGGTGATCTCTGTGCATTCGCTATCAGCAGTTTACCTTTTGCTTAATGTACATACTTCTATCTTTATGGACCATGCATCTATGAATATAGATTTACACCCATCTACACTCACAACCACAGTATTGTTTACTGTTTGCATGTTTGTGCCTGATTATACATTCCAAGTGACATCCGTTTTTTATCATAGGTTGTTGCACATCTTTTAAAGCCACGTGGCTGGAAGCCTCCCGTCCGCCGGCAATTTTTCTTAGATTGCAATGAAATAGCAGATCTTTGTGACAGTGCTGAAAGAATCTTTTCAAGTGAACCAAGTGTTTTGCAGCTTAAGGCTCCAATCAAGATATTTGGGGATCTCCATGGTCAATTTGGTGATCTTATGCGCCTCTTTGATGAATATGGTGCACCTTCAACAGCTGGTGACATCGCGTAAGAATCCTTATCTTTTTTGTTGCTTATCTTGCATACTGGTCCATGTGCTTCGGAATATTTAATTGTTTATGGAGGAATTCTCTTGATTTAATCAAGCTGCTTGTGCTAATTGATAAGCCTGCGGAAATTGCAGTTTTAAGTGTTAACAGGATGCTGTTATGTGACTGGCTGTGCACATCAAATTTAACTGATAAGCTATAAATAATGAACCAGAAACCTTTGGAAAGATTAAAAAGCTGGAAATAAATGACCAATACAAAAACTTGATCTACTAAAAGGATAATCTAAAATAGGAGTTTCTAAAGTGGATCTGTTTCCCTTGCACACAGTGGCCATTTGGGCACAGCAAAGAAAAAGCCGATAATCATTTGTAGTTGACAAGCTATGATTGATAAACTAAAAACTTGCAGACAGATTGAATGGAGGGAGTAAATGACTATATTCAAATTTCTCCTACTAAAAGGCTAAGAAGTTTCTGACATGGAACTCCTTCCGTTGTAAATGACTGTTCAAACTTTTCCTACTAAAAAGCTATCTGAAACAAGAAGTTTCTAACATGGACTGGCTCCTTTGTACCAGTGTCTATTTGAACACCAAAAAAAAAAATTCAATAACCATCTTGGTTGACCAATGTAGAAATTAGTGTTCTGTTAAATCTGATCTGCAACTAAGGTCTTGTTGAGGCTATTTTCCACCCAAAGCATTTATTTCACTAAGTCTTCATTATTTGTATTGCAAATACAATTTCCTATGATTTTCTTGCTATCTATTTAACATACTGTGGTGTTCTGTTATGAATGCTAAACCTTGCAATTGAGCGTGGAATTAACTTCTAGAAGTTGCTATCTTTGGCTCTAGTGTTAATGGGAAGGATGAGTTTTCGTATTTTGGAGACAAGATTGCACATTCTTAGATTTACATGCTTGTTTATTAGCAAGGCTTATTCTAATTCTGTTACTTGACTGTCAGATATATTGACTATCTCTTCTTAGGAGATTATGTTGATCGAGGCCAGCATAGCCTGGAAACTATAAGCCTTCTACTTGCTTTAAAGGTAAGACGGTTGTGTGTTCTTTTCTTATTCCTTAGTTTTCCCCTGTTAACCCATTTTTTTCAGTTAGATGACTAACTGATACTTATATTTAAGTTTTGCCTAGTGTCTTGATTGATCAATGCAGTTTATTAATTATTGTAATCTTATAGGTTGAGTATCCTCAAAATATACATTTAATTCGTGGGAATCATGAAGCTGCAGATATCAATGCCCTTTTTGGTTTTCGCATTGAGTGCATTGAGCGTATGGTGAGATATTACAGTTTGAATTATATTTTCCTTTTGTCACAGCTCACTCACTGGCTTATTTTTGGCTGAACAGGGTGAGAGAGATGGAATTTGGGTGTGGCATCGGATAAATCGTCTGTTTAATTGGCTTCCTTTAGCTGCACTAATTGAAAAGAAGATTATTTGTATGCATGGTGGTATTGGTCGCTCAATAAATCATGTGGAGCAGATTGAGAATATTCAGCGTCCAATTACCATGGAAGCAGGCTCAATCGTTCTTATGGATTTGTTGTGGTCAGTGTATGCCTTATATTGTTTCTTAGCTGTACCTTTGATTCATAATGACACATGATTTGTCCCTCAGGTCTGATCCAACAGAGAATGACAGTGTTGAGGGATTGCGGCCAAATGCTAGAGGTCCTGGGTTGGTAACTTTTGGGGTGAGTGCATCTTTTAATGCTTGTATGTAATCAATTGCTTCATTGGTTTTTCTCCAAGTATTATACATTAAATCAATAATTGTATTTCAGTTATTCTTCAAAAAACTATACATCAGAGATACATTTTGACCAATCTATCCTTTTGTTGCTTCTAAGTTTTCAGTTTTCACTTTTGCTGTGTTGATAACTTGATATATATAGAACAGTTTTTGGATGTGAACTTGATGATCAAAATTGCAAATTTTTTACGCTCACACTGTATTTCTGAACTTGCAATTGATTAGTATTTGCTATTATGATGATCATAAGCATCCTAGCATAGTTTCTTGCCAATAGTTGCAATAGCCTTCTTGGTCCATCTTCTCATGAGTAAGGATGGTTGGCAGCCTGATAGAGTGATGGAATTTTGCAACAACAATGATCTTCAATTGATTGTGCGCGCTCATGAATGTGTGATGGATGGCTTCGAGCGTTTTGCCCAGGGTCATCTGATTACACTTTTTTCAGCTACCAACTATTGTGGTATGAAATTCTGCTTCTTTTTTTTCAATCTCCATAGACAGATTGGCATTTTTACAGCAGGTTATTGTATGCCTCTGCAGGTACTGCAAACAATGCAGGTGCAATACTAGTTTTAGGGAGAGATCTTGTTGTTGTTCCGAAACTTATTCATCCTTTACCACCAGCAATATCATCACCAGAAGCTTCACCTGAAAGTCATATTGAAGATACCTGGATGCAGGTCCTTGATTCTGACATGTCTAAAGAAATTTTGATTCATAGAAATGCTTCAGTTGTATTGCTAATTTTGTTTATACTGATTATTGCCCTGCTTGCTGGTCTTTTTCTGTTGAGAGCAGGAGTTAAATGCTAACAGACCTCCGACCCCAACTAGAGGTCGACCTCAAGTAACAAATGATCGGGGTTCTCTTGCTTGGATATAGTAGATTCTTATGATGTTTTTAACTCCATTGTGGGCTGTTATTACCACGACGGGGCTGTTATTACCACGATGGGTTAGTGGTATCTGTATAGCAAATGATGCCATGTCCTGGTATTCCCGAACTTGTGATCACTGATCCCGGTTAGAGTTTGAGGCTTTCTGAATTTTTTGATTTAACAGCACATTTGGCTAGTTCTGGTATGATGAGATGCACAAGTTCGAGAACTGGGTTGCGGGCGGAAGTTAGATCCACTTTGTTATGCTAAAAAACGTTACAGTAGGGATTGACCGCCCTGTGTAAATTGCGTCACAAGCAAGTAGAAGTCATCAAGGTTGTTCATTTTGATGGGTTAGTATTGATGAGAATATTTTTCATATTAGTTTCCATATAGTTTTTTTGTTCCTCGTCATAGGCCTAATATTTTTTTTTTCTTTTTACTATTTCAAGGGGGGCGTAGCTCCTCAATATGTAATGTTGAGCTACACATATGATCTTTGTAGGGGTCGTGTATCATAGAGTTGTTGTGTAATTCTCATTTCTGCCTTTCTTTTTCTGTACAATGTAATTTGTGTGCTGATAAGAAACTTTTTGGCCGACAAAGTTCTGGGAAGTTTTGGTCAGAATTGGATCTGTTTGGTTTGGTTTGGTTTGGAGTATGCTTTGACCTTTTACCACCTTTTCTCGGAATTTTTGCAAGGAAATATTAGTAACATTTGTCGTCTGATCCTCGTTGGAACTTTTGGAAAAGCGCTTCTAACCCAGATTATGGGCGTTTGTCATTGTGGTTCTGTAACTTCTAAAGCTAAACAACAATTTATAAACAATGTAAATAGTCTAAATTACCATTTCACATGTACAGAATTGAAAGTTCATACACGTTAAAACGGATAGCATTAACTTGAAATTTTTACACATGATACTGACAAACTCAAGGTTGTGGTCTTTATCTTTACAAAATGAGGAAAACAAGTTTTCTAGAATACGATTGGTAACTAAGAAAGAACACGTGAGAATGGGTATGAAATTTACATTGTTTAAGGATTGACTTATTTAGAATGAATTTTAAATAATCGTGTATTTTTATTTTCAAGTCGATGCAGATATAACTTGAAATATCTGATATTAAGAATACAAACTCTTTTTTCTTTTTTTTCTGTGTTTAGTCTCAAATGAAACTTTATTTTCTATAATTTAAGATTAGTTTATTAATTTAAAGAATACATCATTTTTGGTTGATTCTTATTAGGATATTATTACATTGGACATTACTTTATTTAATTTATTTAATAATTATTTAATTTTAGTTTAATGATTTTTTAATTTTATTCTTATAAGAAAAATCATACACAATCATTTAAGAGTTAATAATTTATTATATTATTAAAATTTTATTTTAATTATTTACTTATTAAATGCAAAATTTTAAAATAATAATAATAAAATAAAATATTTAATTAATTATTTACAAAATAATTAAGATAATTAAAAAATTGTTATTACCATCCTTAATATTTGATACCAAACACTTAACTTATACAATCTCGCACTTGTATACCAATCACGCATAATTAATAATTTTATTTCTATTCTAATTTTAATTTTTTATTCCAATTCTCTTTTTTTTTTATTATCATTCCTTCCTTAATTAAGGTTTTGGTTAATGCCAAGCTTTTACGCAATAGTATCGTTCTTAACGGAATTGAAAGTCTGAATGAGCTCGACATTCTTAAATATCCCGAACCGTTTGTCCTGCTCTGGTTGCTTTCCCTAAACACGATCATGTTCTTGGGTAGCCATCAAACCAAACGTCTCTAATGAGCTTCAGTTTCAGCTTCAATTTCATGAGGCAGGATAAACAACTGCCTTGTGAAACCCAAATCCCCATCACCAAGCCCTCAAACTTTGCACACAACGGTTCCAATGTGGGGGGTGCAGGAAAGCACATCAAAAGTATGCATGCCACATTGTATGTCAAAACAGAAGTGAAGTGTATATATGTAGAGAGTTACGGAACTCGGAGAAAAATATTAGTAGTTTTTCGCTTGATTTTCAGGTTTAATTCCAACAATCAACTCAGACAACTTATGCAACGTCGACTACAAGTTTGACGACGTGGCATAAACCCATTGGTGGGTCACACTCCACCCAGCACAGACACCATTGGCGTTTACAATGCTCGCTCGCTTGTTTAAAGGCTTAGTTTGGAGAAGCGATAACAGTTAATAACCTGCTAAAATGAGTACTTATGTATTTGAGATTGTTATTTTAATAACCGTTGAAACGTGAAAATAGATGTTTGGTAATTGTAGTTACAAGTGCTGAAAAGAGATAAAATGATTAAAAAGTCTATTAATTTAATAAACTATTAATTATTATATAAATAATTAAAAAATATATTATTAGTCATATAAATTTAAAATTATAAACAATAAAATATTAAATCAAAATAAGAAAAATATAAATAAAATAAATTTAGTAAAAAATATTTCATAAAAATATATTGTTAGTCATATAAATTTAAATTTATAAATAATAAAATATTAAATTAAAATAAAAAATAAACATAATAAATAAAATAAATAAAATATTTCATAAAAATATATTATTAGTCACGTAAAATTAAACTATAAATAAGAAAATATTAAATTAAAATGTAAATATAAATAAAATAAATTAAATATTTCATAAAAATATTATTAATTATATAAATTCAAATTTTAAATATTAAATTATTAAATTAAATTAAGAAAAGTATAAATAAAATAAATTTGATAAATAAAATATTTCATAAAAAATATTATTAACAATAAAAATTTAAATTATAAATTTAAAATTATTAAATTAAATTATAAATAAAAATAAAAATAAAATAAAGAAGTAAATAAATTATTTCACTTTACTTAAATAATATTGATAAGAAATATATTTGAAATTACTTTCTATTATTGGAGGTTATAATAAAAAATAATAATTATAAAAAATATTAATAAAAAATAAAGATTTAATTACAAGAATACTTTTTCACCGCAACTTTTTTTTTGTGCTTATCAATTTTGGTGCTTATCAATTTGTGCTTATCAACTTTTCCATTCTCAAACCCTCCGATCTGTTAATGGCATTTCGCGTAGCGATTTTAAAGGTTGGCAGCGCCTCCACATCAGGTTTCAGGAGATGGGTCCACGCGCCTGCCATTCCTTCGCCGTTTGGAGCTTCCATCAAACCATCCGTCCAATCGTTGCCCATTATTTTACCGGAGTTTGATAATACACACAACATCATCTTCGGATTCGGGTTGCCCAGTTTCTCTTTTGGCGGTCCAATGGAGCTGATGGCTGTTCCCAAGAAGAAGGTGACTTACTCTTTACCGTTTCCACTATCAAGTTTTGGATTATACTCATCTCTTCACTTCCCAATTGCAGGTTTCTCCTCACAAAAGAGGTATTAGAAATGGGCCTAAGGCTTTGAAACCAACTCCTGTTATTATTCGTTGCAAGTAAGAGTTTAATTTTTGCCCATTGACATTTTGTTCCATGGATATTAAAGGAATTTGTACAATAGTTTAGGCAGGAAGCTATGAACTGGGATTCAAGTTATGAATGAAGATTTGTCGTTAAAACAGTATATGTTAATTGACTTAGGGTTTTGGTTTAGTTTGTAAGTTAAAAGATAGATATGGAGGATATGGTCTAGAAAATTGTTGCTTTTCTCACTTTCTTGAAGAACTTAGCTTTATCTTTTAGTGGTTCAGACCAAGTTAGAAAGAGCTCTAATAAAGATATGGCTTTGTGCTTGTTCATTTATCCAATTATACTGCATTCCTTCTTCACATTTAAACGTTATGCATGACTTGTTTTAAAAGTTACCTCTAATCTCATAAGCTACAACTTGCTATCTCTTATGATCTTTAGGTATTTTGTCCTCTGTTCCCAAATATTTGAATACTAGTACAGTTTTTGGTAAATTGCTGCTTGATTGCAGGAGTTGCGGTCGAGTTAAACTGCCACACTTTTACTGTTGCAGTGGAGACACGGGGAATGAACAAAGTAAACGAGATCATTGAACTGCCTGCTCATAAGCTAGCAATATTTCGTAGACTAGAGAGCTTAGTGTGTAATTTTTATGAATTACTTGGTGGAATCCTTATATTCAATAATATTTTTTAGTTGAAGTTCCTCTCCGCTAATGCTGATTGCATTCCTCTATACTTGAGTTTTCTTTTGAGTCACTCTTCAAGCTTTTCATTTTTAGCTGGAGTAATATGGATCAAGAGTTGGTCCCTCTTGTACATACTTGTGTTATCTCATCCTTGCTTGTTGAATTAAATTCACAATACAGAGCAACTGTGGAAAGAACTGGTGGAAGCTAAATGTAACAGAGTCAGGAAAATGGGCAGAATGTACACTGAGACTCTCATTTTCCCTGCAGACCTATTGGAAGATAATAGGCTGTTGGTGCATCAGCATCTTATGTAAACTGGAGAGAGTTCTGCAAAAAGAAAAGGGCAGTATCTTCCAGCAGGAATATATCTCAACTCATTTAGGGTATCGAGGCCTTGCCTTTCTTTCTCTATTCATGACAGATACTCTTTTTGAAATGGACAAAGTCCGCTGGATTTTTCATTTCCTTTTCCCCGGGATTTGTTAACGGTTCTTCTTCCGACATAATTCTGTTAAACTCCTAAAACGTTTTTCCAAAGCTAAAAACACTATCCTTAGCTTAACCAATCTCATGATGGTCAATAAGGGTTTATAATCCAAAAAGGAAGCTCCATGTCAAATGCAAAGCTCTCATTCGCCATTTACTCAAGGGATTTCCATTCAACAAGTCCAAGGTGGATGGGCAATTAGCTGGAACTGCATTTGTGAGATGATAAGGCATACCGGATTAGATTTTAGGCTTTATTTAGTTTCATGTATTGATATTTGTTGGTAGGATAAGTTTACCCTATCAGGATATGTCAACTTCTGCATAACTGTTAGAAGGGCCCGGCCCGACAAGATTTGACCTGAGTTGACTGAATTATGGGTGGGCCACAAGTCGAGGTCGGGTGGGTCACGAGTTAACCTGAGGCCAACTATTACTTTCAAAACAACATTACTTTGCAAATTTTTCTTTACAAAAACAATACGAGTTAGGTTGGCCCGATTAGCCTATAACTCGTAAAACAATAAGCCGACTTACGAGTCGATTAACTTGTCATTAGGTTGGGCCTGTTGACGTGTCTAATCATAAATAGAGATGCAATTATGACATTTGAGATGAAAGTACACATGCCACATTGTACGTCCTTCAAGTTTCACGTAATACTAATTTATTTATTTTGGTGTAAAAGATATACATATACATACCTTATAATATAAACTATTAAATATTTGTGTTGAATAAATATATGCACTTTAGTATTTTTTATTTTAAATCTAACAAAATTAACATAATGAATTTAATTTTAGAAGTCCGTATGATATAGTCATTGCTTATGTGATTTCAACAATTTCACATTTTTTAAAAAAATTTAATGAGTAATATTTCAAAATTATATCAAATCGTTATTTTTACTAATATGACTAATAGACGGGACTCATGTAATATTTGGTAGGTACGTCATATTAGAAAAAATAATTTTGACCCGAATTATATAATTACATCATATTAGAAAAAATATTTTTACCCGAGTTATATAAATTTTAAAATCTTAAAGCATCGAAAATCTGTTTTATTAATTAGAACTAACTAATTGCTTGGAGAATAAAATTTTTTTCTCCGTGTAATAAGTTGATTTTTGAAAATTAATTTGGGTTTAGAGATATTACTATTATATAATTAATGTCAAAATTCTAAAGTCCAAGAATTTTGAATGTATGTACAACAACAATATTAAGTAAAAATTTCGCTAACGCATACAATCTAAAATGATCAAATAATACAAAATCTTACTCTTAAGAGATTATTTCTTATCATTATTTAACAAAAGTCAAGTGTATTATGGAACCAAAAGAAAAATATTAATTCAGACAACTTATGCCACGTCGATAACAAGTTTGATGACGCGGCATAAACCCATTGGCGGGTCACAGTTGACCCAACACAGACACCACTGACGTACGCACCGGTTGCTCATTCCATCTAATCTACATTCCTATACTAGTAAGTCTAAAAAATTTCAGATTCCGGCCCCTGTTTGTTTCCCGAGAAAAGGGGAAGAAACTACAAAAGAAAAAAAAAGGGAAATTCCGTCAAATCATGGCGGTCCGAGCAACTGTCTCGCGGTTCCCAATAGACGAAGACGCACAAGAATCGTCGGGCCTTCCATGGGGAGTGACTGTGACTCCGTTCGCCTCCAAGGACGAGAACGACAAATCGCCGGTGTACGGAACGGAGGGACATTTACTGCCTCGATGTGACAATTGCTACGCCTACTTCAATACCTACTGCGAGCTGGAGCAGTGGGCATGGGGTTGCGCGCTTTGTGGGACACTCAACGGCCTCCCCTCTCACGCCATTGCTCGCTACTCCTGTCCTGAGTCCTGCGCCGAGATGACCTCATCTTTTATCGATCTTGAGCTACCTAGTGAGTGATCCTGGGTGTTTTGATTAGTAACTTGTTTGGATACTGAGGAAACGAGCGAAATCTGTCTGTTCGGTAATTAAAATCTTGCTTTTCTTTTTTGGCTAGTAGTTTTAGTTGAGAAAAAGGAGTTTTAGAATGGTTGACTTGTTGTCTTTATAGCTAATTAGGCAGTCAGAGACTGTGGTTTGACCAGAAATCAAAGTTGGAGTTTAGAGTTCTCGGTGGTGTTGATCTTAAAGAAGTGATTGTTCGCTTGTGAATTTTCCACTTTCAAGAGGTTCAATACGTTGATAGAGCATACAATCCACGAATCATCGCCTTCTAATTCATAACTTCTTTTCAATGTTGTCATCATAAGTGTTGCTTTTAATTCCAAACTTTTTCGGTATTCATAATATGCAATACCCCTTTTGGTAATGATTGTGTTATGATTTATCTACTTTTGCTGCAGTCGAGGATCCGGAGGAAGAAACTATTCAAGCTCGTCCAGTGTATGTTGCAGCTGTTGATTTGTCATGTGAGGTTTCGTTTTATCACCTAGTTGTAAATGTGATTTTCTAATACTTTTCTTTTTCTACCTCGATTTTTTTGGCTTGTTATCTCTTGTGATGATGATTGGTAAACTCCATGGAATTCATAATTACCAGAAGCTGAATAATCAAATTATGAAATGATTTGAATTACTCCGAGTTCCCCCTCTGAAAGTGTCTTGCATTAGATATGCACGATACAAGTAACTAAAAAATTTTCCTTGTCCATTTAGCTCTTGTTGTAACAGCTCTATTGGTTTCATAATATGACCATATTAGCTCTCAGTTTGTGGAATGCTATACTTGGTGATCTTGTAGTGTCATTTGACCTGCTAAGAGGGAAAAAAAAGAAGAATTATAGCTCTCCTTATATTCCAACTAACTTATGAATTATGAAGTTAAGCTCTTTTGATAGCTTGAAATGGCCTCATTTTGGAGGATTTCATAAAACTCATTTGAAGCTTAGCACTATTCCTTCTTTGTTTTTAAGTTGTTCTAATTATTCAGCAGAACTAACTCCATCTTTCATTCTTCAAGGATAGTTGCAGTTCATGTGTGCACTTTTCTTGTATGCTATATCAAGTATATTTAAGGATGAAGATCATGTGGGTTATTGGTGCAGAACAATTCATGTCACATGACTGTGTAATTGCAGACGATTACATGTATAAAAGAATTGTCATTATCCATGACATTAATCTTTCTGTCCTCTAATGTGAATTGATTGATATGAATGTTGACATACCAGGTGAGTTATTTGGCCGTTATATTATAAAGCTGAGTGACCGACTTGAATGTTTCCCTATGATTAAATGACTGTGAATGATTGTTTCTGTTATTTTTAATATTTTACAGCTCTTTATGCCTGTAATATTTTTGAAATAAGGTTTGATATTCACAATATTTTACTGTGCTTGACTTTTCTTGAATTCCCCTGCAGCTTCTGAAGAGTTTTTGGAGCTAACTAAGAGTGCACTGCAAGCTGCTTTGGAAGGTTAATCATTTCCTTGAAATTATTATTCTGTCAAAATAATGTTTTTTTTTCTGTATGTCTTCATGACTAATTTTCTTTTCCAATTACTTTTTCAGCTCTTGGATCTGGTTCTCTGTTTGGCCTTGCTACTTTTAGTCACAAAGTTGGCCTGTATGATGTTCAAGGTCCTATTCCAGTTGTAAAAAACGTTTTTATACCGCCGGATTCAGAGGGAACATTGCCAGTTGAGATGGAAGATGTCATGCCTTTGCTGCAATTCTTGGCTCCTGTATGTTTGTCACTGCTTAATCTATTAAAAAATATTCCTATTTTTTAAATAATTTTTTAATGCATTTCTTTGATAATTTTCATCATCTAGCTGCTTCCAAATGGGACCATTCGGCAATGTAGAGTATCACTTTATAAGAAAAATCAACTGAAAAGAGATCCTGTGGTTCCAAATAGTAACTCTTTTGGACTCTCAGGAGTTTCCATTCAAAGTGATAAATTTTCTTCATTTTACTGTGTAATAACTCATATTCAGATATGTACTACTCATGAACCTCTCACCATTTCACATTATTGATCAGGTGCATTGTGTCTAACCTAGTTTAATATTGTCATAAATGAAAAAGGAAACATTTTTTACCTATCAGTAATTTGCTAAGACCACCCTTAAGTCTAGATTTTTTATGCAGGTGGACACATGTAAGGACAATATCACAGCTGCTTTAGATACACTCAGGCCAACAACATCTTGGGAAAGAACCAATGGTGTAGGTCAGGGAATAGATGGTGTTCTGATGGGTGGACGAGGTTTTGGTGTGGCAATGGAAGCCCTGTTTAAATATCTTGGATCAGAATATGGAAACACGTTTGCTTTAGGTCTGTAATAGTTCACTTGCTCCCTCCTTGTGCAGAATTAAGTTAACGTCATCTTATCAGCAATTGTCCTCCCTTTGCCACTTTCTTTTCCAGCTCCTTTTCTATAAACTAAATTTATTACCTGATTGTAAAATGTTGCAGCAAGAGTCTTTGCCTTCATTTCTGGTCCTCCTGATTATGGAGCTGGACAATTAGATACAAGAAGGTATGGTGAACAGTATGCAAGCAAAGGGGAGGATGCAGACAGGGCATTACTCCCAGAGCAGACTCCATTTTATAAGGATCTGGTAAATGCAATTTGGCTATTATTCTGCTGTGTTATATTCTATGATTAGATAGATGTGGGCATTGACATACACTACAGGCTGCTGTTGCTGTTCAAGCAGGTGTTTGTGTTGACATATTTGCTGTAACAAACGAGTACACTGATTTGGCATCTCTCAAGTTTCTTAGCATAGAAAGTGGAGGCTCATTATTTCTCTATTCAAGCACAGATGATTCAACACTTCCTCAGGACATGTATGAAATGAAAATTCATTAGTTCTAGCATGCTTTTGACTTCAAAAACTACATTCTTGTTCATTTGAATGAAACTTTTGATTTTCATTAATGAATAAGAATTGGAAGCTGATAGACCCTTAATTAAGAAATTTTATAAAAGGAAGAGGGGCACATGGGGTTGAAGGTATATTCTAGAAGGGAGAAAGGTGGGCCGCATGGGAAGAAAGGAGAAAATTGTAACTAACTTGGCAGCAGTGGGGTCTATTACGTAGGAGTGAGTGAGGTATTTGTGTGAAAAGGAGTACGAGGAAGGCAAGGAAAAATTGAGAAAGGTTGTGGGAGAGTGGTTAGCCTCTCGAAAGCTAACCAGGGAGGGTGCTGCATTCTTCCAATTTCCAGTGGTTCATTTCAGGAGTAGATGAGAGTGTGTCTGTGCTACTTTCTTTTCTGTTTCTGGTTTCGTAGCTGAGGATTTTCTGTTATTCTCTTAAAAGGGGTGGGTGTATTGGGTGTCTTGATAATATAGTGGAATAAATATTTAGTAACTATAACTAGAAACCTATCAATTGGTATCAGAGTCGCGACGTTGGGGCATGGTAAACACCAGGATGGAGGCTAGAATGGATCGGGTGGAGAAGGAGCTAGGTACCATGAAGGGGGACATGACTGAATTAAGGGGTGGTTGATTGAACTAAGAGACTCAATGGCTAGAATGGAAGAAGTAGGAAGGAGGCCGGGAAAGGAAACCATACCGTCAGAGTCTGGAGCTAAAGATGGACGCTGAGAGGTGGCCAAGGAGATGCGTACCCGTGAGAGGTTCCGGAAACTAGAACTACCCATTTTTGAAGGAGATGACCCAATTGGGTGGTTGTTCAAGGTGGAGAGATGCTTTGCCATAAATGGCATGACAGAGGCAGAGAAGATGGAGGCGGCAGCGGTGTGTTTAGAAGGGAAAGCTATGAATTGGTTGCAATGGATGGAGGTGAGGAACCCTGTACACACTTGGAGAAAGTTCAAGAAGGAATTAATTGAGAGATTTTAGCACTCTCAACAAGGGGATTCATATGAGATGCTCATGGCATTGAGGCAGGAGGGAACCGTGGCAAAGTATCGAGAAATGTTTGAAGCCCTTTCAGCCACAGTAAGAGAAGGTTCAAATGAGTGCTTGATGGGGCTTTCAAAACCAGGTTGAAGGCGGGTATAAGGGCGGAGCTCCGTTTGATGAGGGTTGACACTTTAAAAGGGCTTATAGACTTGGCCCAAAGAGTAGAGTAAAGGAACCAAATCATGGAACAAGCCCATGAGGAACACCTGAGTAAGCATTTGAAGGGCTGTGCAAATCAAAGGTGGTCTGGACCCAAAAGAAATTGGAGTCGGGTCACGGGTCCTTATGACCTGAGAAGAACCACTAGCTACGTTTCAAACAAGGCAGTAGAGATGAAGAAGGACGGCGCACCTGTATCATCGAGGTCGGGTTCGACCTCCATCGTGTCGCGAGTCAGTGCCGCCGCACTCAAGCCCTCTGCAGATTGGCGAATCACGAAGGCCGAGGCTGCCAAGAAGAGAGCTTTGGGGCTCTGTTTTAAGTGTTATGAGAAATACAGCCCTTCCCATACCTGTAAGAACAAGCAACTCAGTGTAATTTTGCTACAACTTGTTGATGAGAAGGGAGAGAAGATCGCGGAGGAGGAGACCTAGGAAATAGAAGAAATGAATGCATATGAAGAAACTGAGCCAGCTACCTTGGAGCTGTCAATAAACTCTGTAGTAGGTATTACTGCCAATAATACCATGAAGCTATTAGGGAGATGTATGGGAGAAAAAGTCCTCATACTGATATACAGTGGGGCATCCCACAATTTTATCACTTCAGAAACCGTAGATAAGTTGGGAATTGAGACCAAAGAAGTGAAAATATTTGAAGTTTCGTTAGGGGATGGTTACAAGGTGAATGGTAGCATGTAGTGTCCCACCGTGGAGGTGAATTTACAAGGGGTGAAAATTAAGCAACCATTTTATGTGTTTGAAATGGGGGGAGCAGATATGGTCCTTGGTTTTGAGTGGCTAAAGTTCTTAGGAGAAGTGAGAGTCAATTGGCATCAACTAACAATGAAGGTAAAAAGGGGTAGGGAGGAATACTGTTTGAAGGGGGATCCAAGCTTAACTAAAACCATGGTGTCACTTAAATCCGCTATAAGAACTCTTAAGAGTGGGCATCAAGGGTATCTAATTGAATTTGGAGAATTACAGATGAAAGGAAGTGGAGGAAGAGCCCTTATCCGTGGCTGTCACGCAGCTATTGACAGAATTTCCGGCAGTGCAAACACCAACAACAGAGCTACCACCTCACTAGAAGCATGACCATGCCATTACCTTGAAACCGGGGGCTGCTCCACCAAACATATGCCCATACAGGTACCTACATTCACAAAAGGCGGAAATTGAGAGGTTGGTTAGAAAATGTTGCTGGCTGGTGTCATCCGACCTAGCAAGGGACCTTTTTCAAGCCCGGTGTTATTGGTTAAGAAGAAGGATGGAAGTTGGCGGTTTTGCGTTGACTACAGGGCTCTGAATAAGATAACACTACCTAACAAGTTTCCCATACCGGTTATTGATGAGCTAATCGATGAATTGGGAGGTTCCAAATTGTTTTCCAAGTTAGATTTGAAATCGGGATACCATCAAATCCGAATCAAGGCCGAAGATGAAGAGAAGATAGCTTTCATAACTCACCAAGGGCACTATGAACTTTTAGTGATGCCCTTCGGCCTCACCAATGCACCATCTACGTTCCAATCACTTATGAATGACTTTTTTCAAGAGCATTTAAGGAAGTTCGTCTTGGTGTTCTTTGTGACATACTTGTGTACAGTCCCGATGAAGATTCACATTGGAAGCACTTGAAAGAGACCTTAAGGATAGTCCAAGAAAGTCAATTGGTGCTAAACCTCAAGAAATGTGTGTTTGCTAAATCCCAATTAGAGTAGCTTGGTCATATCATATCTACTAAAGGTGTGCTCGCGGATCCTGAGAAACTGTCTGCCATGGAAAGATGGCCGATACCTAAGAATCTGCGAGCGTTGAGGGGATTTCTTGGCTTAACAGGATACTACAGGAGATTTGTAAGAAATTATGGGAAGATGGCTGCACCACTTAATGCACTCCTCAAGAAAGACGCCTTCCTTTGGAGTCAAGAAACCCAGCAAGCCTTTGAAGAACTCAAGAAGGCAATGATTACCATGTCGGTCTTCGCACTACCAAATTTTTCCCAACCTTTAAAGTTAGAGACTGATGCTTCGAGGTGGGGAGTGGGCGTGGTACTGATGCAAAATGGACGCCCCGTCACATATTTCAGCCAAGCTTTTTCCTCAGCTAGAAAGAATTGTTCAGTTTACGAGAGGGAGTTAATGGCCATCGTTCTAGCAGTCAAAAAGTGGCATCACTATCTTTTGTGACACCCTTTCATCATCAAAACCGACCAAAAGGCTCTCAAGTTCTTGTTGGAGCAGCGCAATCTCAGCGAAGAGCAGCAGAAATGGGTATCAAAATTAATGGGATACAAGTTTGAAATCCATTATAAATCCGGTAAAGAAAATAGAGTGGTGGATGCCTTATCTAGGAGAGAGGGTAGCCTTGAGTTAAAGGCTGTAATCGTAAGGCCATATGAAGATTTTGGGGTGGGAAGAAGAAGTCAAGAAGGATGAGAAGTTATATTCGATCTGGAAAAAGGGGATTAAAGGAGAACACCTTCCTGAAGGATTTTTAGTCAAAGGAGGCAGCCTTTTATACAAGGGTTAAATGGTGCTTCGAAAGGGGTCCTCAAGAATTCCCCTACTCTTGGAAGAATTTCACTGCACACCTATTGGTGGACATTCTAGAGTATTTACTAACATACAAGAGGTATCCACTTTTGTACATTGGGAAGGAATGAAGAAAGATGTTAAACAATATGTTGCAAATTGTGAAATCTGCAAGCAATGCACGTATGAAGCTTTGAGCCCAGCAGGACTTCTACAGCCGTTACCCATTCCCCAAAGAGTTTGGGAGGATATTAACATGGACTTCATCACAGCATTACCTAAATCCAACAGGTTTGATACTGTTATGGTGGTAGTGGATCGGTTGACGAGATATGGACATTTCATAGCCCTTTCTCACCCTTATACTGCCAAGGAAGTGGCTGCGATTTTTGTAAAGGAGATAGTAAAATTACATGGATTCCCTAAATCCATTATTTCAGACAGGGATAAGCTGTTCATGAGTTTATTTTGGCAGGAAATTTTCGAGCTTTCAGGAACAACCTCCGATTTAGTTCTTCTTATCACTCGGATTTGGATGGGCAAATCGAAATGGTAAATAGAGGATTGGAAACCTATCTTAGATGTTTTGTTGGGAGTAAGCCGAGAGGATGGGTGAAATGGCTATCTTGGGTGGAATATTGGTACAATACCAATTTTAATTAGTCTACAGGGATGTCTCCTTTTAAGGCCCTATACGGGAGAGACCCTCCTACTTTGTTTAAGTTGGAAGACCTCACTTCAGTTGTGGATGATGTTAATGAATTAGTGAAGGAGAGGAATGTAGTAATCAAGGAGTTGAGGGAACATTTAGAAAAGGCCAAGAATGCATGAAGAATGCAGCTGATAAACATCGAAGGGACGTGGAATTTGAAGTGGGAGACTTGGTATACATCAAGATAAGACCTTATCGGATGAAATCCTTGGCAAAGAGGGTGAATGAGAAGTTAAGTCCTAGTTCTATGGGCCCTTCAAGATAGCCGAGAAGATTGGCAAGGTTTCCTACCGCCTGGAATTACCTCCAAATGCTAAAATACATCTCACTTTTCATGTTTCTCAACTAAAAAAGTCAGTACAGCCACCTACTCAACCGCAACCGTTACCACAGTCGCTAATCGATGAAAATGAGCTGTTGTTACAGCCAGAGTTGGTAAGGAAAATCCGAAAATTGATTGATGGAAAGGCAGAGGTATTGGTGAAATGGAAGGATTTACTAGATCATGACAACACTTGGGAAGATTATGAAACTCTTGATGAGCTCTTCCCGGATTTTCAGCTTGAGGACCAGGCGAAACTTGTCGAAGGGGGTAATGATAGACCCTTAATTAAGAAATTTTATAAAAGAAAGAAGGGGCACTTGGGGTTGAAGGTATATTCTAGAAGGCAGAAAGGTGGGCTGCATGGGGAGAAAGGAGAAAATCCTAACTAACTTGGCAGCAGTGGGGCCCATTATGTAGGAGTGAGTAAGGTATTTGTGTGAAAAGGAGTACAAGGAAGGCAAGGAAAAATTTAGAAAAGTTGTGGGAGAGTGGTTAGCCTCTCGAAAGCTAACCAGGGAGGGTGCTGCATTCTTCCAGTTTCCCGCCGTTCATTTAAGGAGTGTGTCTGTGCTACTTTCTTTTCTGTTTCTGGTTTCATAGCTGAGGATTTTCTGTTATTCTCTTAAGAGGGGTGGGTGTATTGGGTGTCTTGATAATATAGTGGAATAAATATTCAGTAACTATTACTAGAAACCTATCAGAATTACATATAAAACCTGGGTAAAAGAATATATTCTTGAAGATGGTTACTTAGATGTTCATTTCTGCTTAAAGGTATTTCATAATTGTTTTCTGTATTGAATGATATTTTTGACGATTTGCTGGTTCAGTTATCGGATGCTTAGTCGGCCCTATGCTTTTGGATGTGTACTGCGGTTGAGGACATCCTCTGAGTTCAAACCTGGTCATTCTGTGAGTAACTTCTTAGCTATCTGGAAATTATGAAAATTGGTGTATAGATTTAACATTTTTGCAATTTTTTTCTGCAGTATGGTCACTTCTTCCCAGATCCACAATATGAAAATGTTCAACATATCATATGTTGTGATTCTTATGCCACATATGCATATGACTTTGATTTTATCAATGCGGTTGGGTTTTCCAGGTATGTGATTGTTATAGTGTACCCTCCTTTACTTGAATTGAACATGTTTGAGAGATCCAATATTTAAACTAGAAAACAACTAAATATTTGTCATGAGCAGAAAATAAAAAGTACAATGCTTTCTACCTTACAAATCTGGCATATCTTACAAACATGAAGATTTTCAATCCTTTTTTTCCTTTATTTTTTCCCCTGTTATATATCGATTCTGAGTTGTGCTTAACCTGACTCTATATGTAGATGTCTGTGTTCAATTTAATTTCAGGGTGAGGAAGTGGTGACCAAATGCTTGAAAGAATGAATTCGACTTGAATTCAGAACTATAATTGTGGGTAGTCATTTAGGATTTGCATTGTAGTTTTTCCCACGCCTTTGATTTCTGTTTTTGTTATTTCCTTGATAAATCTGTCACAAGTGATGTCATCTTTTAGTGAGATGATGAAAATTGTGTCGTATATAATTTATGTTGCTCAAGTGGATGCTCTTAAGCTGGCTTTCATTGAACTTTAATTTTGCTTGACTGGAATAACACTTATAGATACATTCACATGCTTGCGTACATATGCATGATTTCTTATATTGAATGTGCTACATAGATTTAAATATGGTGGATGAGGTTATACGTCGTATGAATATCTGAATTGAGTTGAATTGGACTCTCTGTATCTGTGTGAGATCATTTAGTAATTAGTTTACTAAATTAATTTATTGTTTCTGGGTGATTAAATTTTAATTCTCGTCAAATTTTAGCAGGTATGCATCTGAGCAACCCGTGCTACAAATTGCATTTCAATATACAGTTGTAGTGCCACCTGAGGAGCTGTCAGATTCAGGATTAGTTTCTGCAACTCGGTAGGAATTAGAAGATATTTGTTTGCTTCTTCATTGTTGCTATTTGAGCATTCATGAAATGTTGAGTGCCAGATGCCTTTCTTGATGAAATTTCTTTGATCTTCCTTTGTGGCTGAAACATCCGAAAAATATTGCATGTGTTGTGATTGCTGTCTAGTAGCTACATTTTGGACTGATTAATCTGTTTTGTTTTCCACAGAAATAAGCATTCCCTTAAGCGAAGATTAAGGATTCGGACATTGCAGTTTGGAATTGCTCGAAATGTTAATGAACTTTATGATAGTGTTGATCCTGACGCTGTTCTCTCAGTACTGGTTCACAAGGTTCTCTCCCTCTCTATACCACGACCATGACTGTATTGATTCTTCTTGACTGAGTTCTTGTTGCTAATAAAATAAAGAATATAGGAGAATGATGATCATTAGTGTACTAAAATTATTAGCAGCATGTATTTTAGACCATCCAGTTTGGCCTTTTTTAGTTGTATTAGTTATGCGTGTGAGAAACAGCTGTCCCCCATACTCCTTGAATACAGCTATGCCAAAGTTTCTCTGCGGAGGAACATGAGAACGGTTAAGGATTTAGTTCATGATTTGGCAGAAGTCATTCTCACATTACTAAAATCTGAAACTTTTGCAATTGCCTTTATAAAAAATTCATGTTTCTGTAACTTCGTTATAAAAACTGATATGCTATAATCATTCCTACTAAATAATACTTTTATTTTTACTGATCTCACGTCTTGTCCTCCTTTTAGGTTATATTAGCCTCCCTAGAGCAAGGGGTTCGGGAGGGTAGGATGTTACTTCATGATTGGCTTGTGATCCTCACTGCCCAGTATAATGATGCTTACAAAATTGTTGCATACAAAAGTGGAAGTCCAATTACCGGTCAGGTTGACATTGCATTTTCACAGTGCCCACAACTGCAGCCCTTACCTCGACTAGTTTTTGCATTGCTTCGGAATCCTCTTCTCTGCCTCCATGAAGAAGGTGTTCACCCTGACTACCGGATCTACTTGCAATGCCTATTCAGGTACGAATTGGTAGAACAGTTTCTTAGGAGTTTAAAATAGCTTTAGATGTTCGATTTGAAATATCAGTGTTCTGCGAATTTACTTTTCAATTTCTCAGTAGAACATAACCCAACTATCTACAGCCAATTGAGATCAATGACAACTACTTGCATCAACATACTATTGTCTGTTTAAGCTTAGGATCACTTATCATTGTTTGTACACATCGATGAGTGATGGACACTATGATGCATTGTCATCCTAATATTTTATTGACTCTCATATGCTTCACAATTGAGAGTTATTTATGGTATTTCAATAATTGGAACTCTTTCATGCCATATATCTGATTCACAAATGAAAAGGGTGGAGGAGTTTTGGGTTTAAATTTCCTTGAATGCAAAGCTGCACCATTAACAATTTCCAACATATGATTTAACAGTTTTGGCCATATATACTTTTTCTCATATTGACAGTTTGGCCATATATACTTGTTCTCGTAGATATTTGTGTTTTAGATTATACATTGATCTAGTACATGCTGTCTTTTCTTGTCCTTTGTTTTGGTTCATTACAGTTGTGGTGTGAGTTAGGTAAGGCTGCGTACTACTAGACCTCTCCAAACCTTGCATGTATGTTATTATTGTTATTATTGTTATTGTTGTTACAGTTATGGTGTGATTGATGATAGGGAGAGTTAATCAGCTTTTTCATTTTGCTTTATGCAAAATTTAAATTGTCCAAACCCTTCTAAACCTTTTTGCTGCAGTGCTCTGGGGCCAAGTTCCCTTCATCGAGCCGTGTACCCAGTACTCACATCATATTCTTCACCAGACAAGCAAGCATATCCGCGTCACTCTTTGAGTCGCGCTGCATTGATCACCAGTGGTAGTCCAATATTCTTCCTAGATGCATTTACCACTCTAATTGTGTTCTACTCCTCTACGGCCGACCCCTCAATCCCTTTCCCTCCTCCTCAAGACTGTAAGATTTTTTCTTATTTTTAACTATACTTTGATGATGAAAAATTAGAACCTCAGGAAAAAATGTGCTCCATATTACTGGTTTTGAATTAAGATGTCTATTTGTCAGGTTTATTGAGGAATACAATTAACAAATTAAAGCAAGATAGGAGCATCACCCCTAAACTTATTTTTATCCGAGGGGGACAGGATGATGCCTCCATTTTCGAGAGTTATCTGATCGAGGAACAGGATGTTGATGGTAGTGGCTTGACTAGTGTCATGGGTTTTGTTTCATTCCTTGAAGATGTCACTCAGGGTGTGCTGGAATACATGAAATAGAAGACTGTTTACAAGTTAGCAAGTACGGTACGGGTTGAAGAACTTACCATAAATTCATAGTGTTTCTGTTGATCAGAAGTTGGACGTTACCTCAGGCGTTGCTGCTTTTAGCCATCACAATTGAAGGTTCTGCACCATTTGCAGATTCAAGTGAAGGATCAGTATACCAACTTTAATCGTTCTCCTCGCAACGAGTTCCATACAGCTTACGCATGGGAAGATTTTCTCTTTTTAAAACAATGCTGTAGGAGGTTGAATTATGCCCGTGGTTTTGGGTAGATGAGATATGCCTGTTATTTTGTTTAGAACTTTGATACAGGTAGTCAAAAGAGTTGTTTTCATAGAAGTTCTTGTTTTTTCTTTTCTTTTTCATACAAGAATAAAAACTAACAGCTTGCTGAGAAACATTTAATTTATCGTTAAGTCGCCATAAGTTTTTAGGATTTCAATAACTTTCAGAGAAATATAGTTCCTTAAGGTCTCTCTTGAATGTGCTCATTCTATGTTTACTGTGTGCGCTAATTGTTTCTTATGCCAGATCAAGTAACAACTTATTTTTCTGATCAGACAAGACTGAGCTTGGTTTGCTGCATTCTTTCAACCTTTCTTTAGAAAAAGAAATGAATATATGAAGGAGCTGACTTTGCACATTTCACCATACACAAGAGGGGTCAATTATCGGAAGTTAAAAAGTTCAAACTCTTGAGAGCATTAAAATGCAAGGCATTTCTTGGTATTAAAGTTTGAGGAATCTGTGTAAAGTGGATTGAATGTAAATGTATAACCTAGAGTGTGATGTCAAGATTCGAGAATCTGAAAATATCCAAAAGAAATCAAATGAGAATTGTAATATCTTGCAATTTGAACTCTAGACTTGGGTTGCCACTGCCAGGCACAGAAGTATGCAACAAGAATGTGTAATGATTATCCTAAATCATTGCAGACCTGGAATCCACGACAGACAACTGCACAACTTGATCTCTTAAGAGATAAAAGACGACTGATAATCCATATAAAGATAAAGAAAACCACATCTGCATCATATCATTGTACTCGCGCACATTGCTCGGTCCAAAATCTGTTTTCTTCCCACGAAATTTGAAGTTTAAGGTGTCTACAGGCATTCCATGACTCTTACCAGGCAACGAATGTTAAATGAAGCGCCAAGTTGATAGCTTTGTGGAGCTACTCCCCTGCTGACACAATGGTGGAGGCCCCCCAAAGATCTAAGCATGCGAGAAGATTTGTTTTATGCATATTTGTTTACATTTTCTTTGTTACAAAGAACATCACAAACATTATAACATCTGTTGAGTTTTTGTAAGCCCTCTCTTCAGAACGAAGATACAAGAGGGGACGTGCCTGGCCCACATTTGTTGTGGTGGAAACAAGTACAATCACTCACTTTTAATAGCTTGGTGAATGTGGCGAACAAAAACGAAGGAAGCACAGAAACTGATTGTACCAAGCATCAGGAAAAAAGCGTAGCACATGCAAGCATTATAGGCGATGAAGATTGACAGCTGCAGGAGTCCACTCATGCTTGAACGGGTAAAGAAAATAATGCCATAGACAAACATAAATATGGATGGTGCGGCTCCCCGCAAAACAGAGCTGCATCAAACAGAAACAAAGTGGTTATCAAGACTTTGCCGGACCACAGTAACATGCATAATAATGGGGGGAAAAGGGCTCATAATAGAATTAACTGAATCTGCTATGGATATATCTACTGACGAATCAAAGAAGGAGAATTTAAATATAGCCTCAAAGATAAAACAAGAAAGTGCATGAGAAAATTGTGGTCTGCTGTAAAGCTTCCCATAATCATTAACTCGGTCATGCAAATGCTTTGATAATACTGTCAGAGCCTGATAATAGTATGGGCATAAGAATCACACTGTATCTTAGACAAAGGCCAAGAAAGACGCACCCAAGAATCTCACAACAATGCAGATGTAAATTTCAGAAATATGCAGTTCAGAAAATTCGCAAATAGGCATACCTCCACCACCATTTCTGGTTCTCCATGGAAAGCTGAATACATGTCATTCCAACTCCCAATAACGCTGTAATTAAGACTAGGATGATGAAAGTTCCAAATAGAATGATGGGAAGAGTGTATAGTCTCTGGCCCCACAAACTTGAATATAACTGGTGTAGCTCAAGGACAGTGGCACTAAAAGGTAAAAGACCCCCAAGAAACATTTGACAAGGTGTCTTCGAATACCATCTTAATAGTGAAATTTCTCTGAGGTACCTTTTTGCAGTAGATGGTGCCTGGAATTCATGACGAAAACGATAGCCAATCACCCCACCCAAGGCAAGCAATGGAATATACAAAAGGGTGTACATGAGAAGAATAAAAAGAACTGCGCCGATAGGAAGAGCAGCAGTCAGACCATAAGATGCAGATACTATGTTCAAAATGGATAGTACCACAAATACTGGGCCCAGGAACAAAATACCAGTCAAAAGAACGCTCCTTTCCTGCAAAGCAATATTGAATGTGTCGGGATATATGAGTTAAATACTAAATAAGCAAACGGCAGCAGATTATATTGCTTAGAGTTGAGAATGTTAGTCATAGGCATCCACGTCCATTTCTGATAAATAAAGTTTATCAGTATATTTTCTTAATTAGCTTTGGGATCATATAGCAGTAGCATGCATATTCCAGGTATTAAAATGCTTACCAGGCTGAGCTTTTTAACAGCAAAAGCAAACATACATATGAAGAAAATTGTCAACAAAATTGAAGTTTTGCTTACCCATCCAGTTTTGACGAAATAACTATGAAAGGAAGCAGCAGTATACCCCCCAACTGCAGATGTAAGGCTATAAAGAAGGACAAGAGAAGTGCATAATGCTCCTCGGTTGAAGGGGTAAAGCACGCCAACAAGAGTCAAGACAAATAGAAGACAGACACTTGCAATTTAGAATATAAACTAATGTTAGAAGTATGAGATTTGAATTCAGAAACCACATTATTGGTGACATAAATAGATGAAGGCGCTTAGCTTTATAAATTCAGAATGGAAACCTTTAAACTAAGTTAACGTTATCTTCTTACACCAGATAGCTCATGACCCAAACCCAATATGAAAAGTAGACAGAAATTGATAACAACGATAATGTCCCTGTTGAAATCCCGCTGGGATGTTGTAGACAGATATTGATAATAGAGAACATATTCATTTTATTCAATCAATTTGGCATCAAAGCTTAAAAATAGAATAAACATGACTGAATAGTACAAAAAGGCTTGTTCCAGAATCAAAATGGTAGATTTTAAAGGAATTCACACCAATGCTTCTCAACAAGAAGAAATAAATTTGCCATTAGAAGTTACAAGAAAACTAGGGAAGAATTACACATCATGATGTATAAAATGATTTCCCATAAAGTGTAAACTTTTTGATGATTAAAATCTAGGGTGGTTGATAAATTGTAGCCATGGGACATGCCAAACAGTTAATATAGAGAAAAATGACATGCCAATGGAACTTACCATGTTAGCAACTGAGCACCGGTACCCATGACAGCAGAAAACAATGACATTTTTTGAGGATATATAAAAACATCACCATGAATATATTTCCAACCAACATCCTTATCTTCTTCATCTCCATTAGAATACCTGCACTAAGCACACAAATAAAAAGGTCAACATTACTTACACAAAGGTAAATTCAAGTGAAAACAAAACTATTGAGAAGTGAATTACCTTCCCAGATCATTCTTAAGATGCCGCATGAAAATCACAATAAAAAATACCATCAAAAGTACGATAATGACAATTGAATTAACAAATGAGAACCAATGAATTTTTTGGTGCAGAGGATGGAATGCAGTCTTCAAATATCTGTCCATCCTGCTCTGAGCAGTGGAAGTTGCATTCCATAGCACTGAATATGTGAACTTTACATCCATATCATCATCTTCTGATATATCAACAGTATGATTTGGATCACCAAGAGCGTTTATCTCTATTATACTGTTGCCATTATAAAGAACATCAAAATGCACGTGGGTGAACAGATAATACTTGAAGTTTTTCTCACTTCCCATCCAACTTAGGTCCTCAATCTTTCCAATAAAACCCCAGAACGGAAGATCGTCGTAATGCATTTGGAAGTAGTAATCATTTAGAACGGCAACCCTGAACTTTGCAACATCATCACCTCTAAGTTTCTTCACACAGAGGATCTCCCAGGCTTTATCCTTTCGAAATTTCAAGTCATACAAAGTACCCATCAAACGATCACCATTTAACACTTCACCAAGGGTCTCCTTTTTCGAGATAATATGATCTGAAAGGCGAAAGCCACCATGAAAAACTTAACCACTTCAAAACTCCCAAAAATAAAAAAACTTCAACTCAAAAGGGCATTAATTATATCAGGAGATAAACAAAGTTAAACGCAGTTCACTGTATTGTACCTAAAGTCTAACCTGGGCAGCAGAAGGGGAGGTCGCAATATGGGTACCTCTCACTGCAAGACAAAGGATGAACAAGCCTTATAGCAAATACTGAATATGTTTCCAAAGCACTCTTATATTGAGAAAAGGTAATAGATTCATTAAGATGCAGAACCTGGGATTGTGCAAAGGACCGACTTTGTTGACGAAGAGAGGGACATCATCGCCTACACTGTAGCCGCGGCCGGGAGGCAAAGCTTTACTCGATCTGACAAAGAATAGAATAACTGCAAAGAGTACTGCTAAATGCCGACTCATTTGAAGAGGTTGAATCAGAGAGGCATACAAAAGAGAATTCTCAGAAGCCCAAGTAGAAAGTCTTCGTCCTCTGGCACTGTCTCTATTGGAGTTTGACCTCACATCATGGAAAATATTGAATTATTATTTTAAAAATATGAAAAATTACGTTAATATGACATTAAGAGTTGTATTTATGTTAAATTAAAATTTTTATTAAAATAATCAGAAAGAATCTATTTAAGATTATAAATATAGTATTATTTATAATATATATTTTAAAATAAATACAAAGGACAATTAATTAAGGGTAATATATGCTTCCACAAAGAACTTATAAACATGGATAAATCAATAACAATAACAATAACAACAACGGCAATAATAACACTCAGTAGAAATTCTGCTAAAACACAGAGTTTGAGAAGGTCTAGTCGTACGCACAATGTTAGGCTATGTTTGGTTAAGAGTTTATTAATGGAATGAAATAAAATGTAATATTATTCTATCGTTTGGGAGGAGAGTTTATAATAAAATGAAAGAAGATGAGATAGAAAAAGAGAGTTTCATATTACACCATTCCACCCTAAACAGTAAAAATAAAAAACCTCCAATTTATGAGGTTTAGGATGAAATGTAAAATAATAAACAACTTTTCATTATATTACATTATAAACTCTTCTTCCAAATAACATTTCACTATATTATATTATGAACCCTCCCATCTCTCTCAAACAACAATTTTATAATATTACATCTATTTACATTCCATTCCATTCTAAAACCTTACGTCCAATTAAACATAACCTTACCTTTAACTAGTAGAGGTGTTGTTTTGAATTGACCCACATAAATAAATGAAATAAAACACAGATAGGAGATTATTCAAAATATAATATATTATAATTTATCAAGAGATTTATTTCAATTATGTCCTATTCTAAATCAATTTTTATAATTTTTGTGCCTTGTTCTTAAAATTTTAATAGAGTTTAATTAAATAATATAATTTTGTTATGTATGTCCAAAATTACTTTAAAAACTTTTGATAAATTAATTTGTTGTCTTTTTTGTATTAGACTTTTGGTACCCTATGGTTTATATTTTAAATTGAATTAGAATAATATAAAAATCACTATATACGTAAGTTAAAATGTTTAAATATTTTCATATCACATCATTAAAATGCAAGCCCTTATGAGTTTTCCATAATAAAGTTAAAAAGATTATTTTGTTTAGTGTTTTCTATAGGTTAACTAAAGATCGTTAGAACAATGGAGTCTGTACTCTGTGCGTTAATACTATGTCTTAGAAGGCCAAAGCCTCTTCAAGCTCCGTCTTAAGGAAAAGGCTAAGCTAACAGCTTTAAATAGGAATATCAACGGGTCATTTAGTTTTTTTTTAAAAAAACTTCCAAAAACGAGGCTGAACTGTGACCTTAGAGTTTGGCCTGTCATTTCGTTTTTAATCAAAAACTTTCAAAACGATGTCATTTTGAAAATAACGGGTGAGTCATTAGTTAATCTTGTGATCCGATCAACTCGAGCCAAAAGTAGATTGAATTGGGCTGATTTTACTAACTGTAGCTTTAAAGGCCTATAAATAACACCATTAGGTTATTTATAAGAAAACACCGGCGAAAACTACGTTTTTAATTTCAACATTTACAATAAATATAACTTAAATTTTAAAGTTTTGAATGACTCAAATTAAATCTTAATATTTTGAAAATGTTTAAAACCTATATGGACAAAAAAATTGATGACGATAACTCCTTATCAGTTAAACGTCATATCAATACTATCGTAATATTAATTTTATATATTTTAAATAAAAAGTGAGTCAATTGATTAGAAAGTGATCTTATAGTTACATCACAGGAAACTACTGTTTATCCCTTGCAACATATCAGGTATATTTGTCGTGCTATTTTTTTAATAACTTTGTCTCCAAAACTTACATCACTTAATGAAGTTCTGTAACTTTTTTTTTCCTAAAGTTGTTATTATTCTATTTTAATTATTTATTATTATTTTATTGTAAGATTTTTTAATGTATTTAGCATTTTTATTACATCTTTTATGTTTATTTAACCTTTTTGTAATATTTTCATGTCACGTTTATATGTGGGTTTATCGAAAACAATCTCTCTACTAAGTAAAGTAAGACTTCGTACTATCAGACATCTCTAAATCTCATGTTTATGTGGAATTCAACTGGGTATTGATATGATGATAACGACGAGGTCTCACTTGATATGTGACAGTGTAATCCACTTTTATTTAAAAATTTAAAAATAATACTAAGTTACCATTGACATAATGCTTAACAAAAAGAGAGTTAACTCTGTTAAATTTTTATCAATTTAGGTTATATTTAAAAAATGTAAGATTCAAATTGAATACTTCAAAACGTTGTTATCTATCATATATTTTGTTATAAACGTTGAGGTTTAAAATACAGATTTAGCCAAAAAGATCTTTAATTATATTTAGTATTTTATTTAGCCAAAAAAAATGTGTATTCTATTTAGAATTTTCAGTCAACCACAATCAAAAGATCTTTAATTATATGGTAATTAAGTATTTTGCTCTCTTTAATAATTACTACACCTAATCAAGATCACATCAAAATCCTTCACTAATCACTAATTAGTGAACGCTTATATATCCATCAAAGCGAGAAATTAAACAAAACTGGATTCCTGTGACATAAAGCAATCAAATTTAACGCACATGTGAAATTTGACTTCAGATATTTAGGTATACGTGGGAACGTTCCATTCCTTGTAGTGGCACTTTCTAAGAGGTATCATTAACTGTTAAGCTGCTTATTTCCATGTAAAGAATGGGAAAGAAGAAGATTCAAAAGGTTGGTGAACAAAGTATGGATGGACGGTCGATAGTATACTCTTATAATTAAGTTTATTAAATTTGTCATCAACCACAAAGACAACGAGAGTTTCCAACCCGAATTCTTTGAAAGTCATTTGATAAAATTGGAAGTCAGAAGTTGCAATCCGTGTAATAAATGATACTTTGAATGTAATTTGGCTTCCTCCATTGCTCACACTTATTATAAATGACAGCTCCACTGTTGACTGGTCAAAATTATGCAGATCGTATGGCTTTGGATTGAAAATATCTGAGCTTATCGCAATTGTTGAACTTATAACCTTTGAATTCTATTTAACACACCAAGAATTTGATCTCATAACAAGAACGTATGACATTTTTCTTCTTACCAAATACTCCATTGATGCTTATTATTGATGGTCATACAGATTATAAAATTGAGGAAAGGGTTGAAGGAAATCGAGTCGTGTTGCTTAAAACAAGACCGCAAGTTAGAGAATCACTTTCGCCAGTTTTGTACTGCTTTCCCACTACAAGACACGTCTATCTCATTATCTTTCTATATATATATTAATATATATACAAACCAAATCATATACACAGTGGATTACCTATACCATTTGGCCAGCGACTTTCCTTCTTTGTAATAAGTCACCTTACAGAATTAGCCAAAACCGGTATCTTCTCAGTATACAACTTCAGGACAAGCTCATCATTAGCACAGGGTAAGCCTTTCATTTCATTTCTGTGTCTTCTCTTGATCTAATATCTTCTGTTTCTGTATACATATATAGTGTGTTGGATTATCCATACGTTCTCACTTTTGAGTAAACCCTTTGGAGCCTGATCTTTATCACCCGTCACAGCTTTCGACATCTTTGATCGTAATTACCTATTGATGACATATCACAGCGAAATAATCCGTGAAGAAGAAGACGAAGAAAGAAGATCAAGTTTGCCAGAATGAGTAGAAAAGTCAATAGTCCAAAGTTGGATTTAAAGCTGAATCTATCGCAGCCAACTATGGCTAACTGGCAAAACAAATCAGATTCTTGTTGGGAGATGGGTTCACCTGAAACTGATCAAAGCTCATGCGTGTCGTCGGAGGAAGAAGAGACCATGAAGTACAAGATGGGGGGCAGCTCAGAGACAACAAATACAGCCGTGAATATGATGCTCGTAGGTTGTCCTCGGTGCCTCATGTATATTATGTTACCAGAAGCAGATCCCAAGTGCCCCAAATGCAAGAACACTACTATGTTGCTTGATTTTCTCAATCAAGCTAACACCAAAAAGACTGCAACTTGATGAATACTCTTGGTGTTGCTTCTTTTTTTATTTATTAATTACTATGCATCTTCCTGGATAACCCAATTCTCGTATACTGTCCGTTTTACATCATTACATGCATAGGTCTTTTAGACATATAATCTGATTAGCTTTCTTACCGTTTCATTTCTCTTCTTTTACCTTTTGTTGTTGTCTCAGTCTAACACGTTATGTCGAGATATTTTCTTTCACTCTCGTCCAATTCCTCCGATAGTAAGAGAGAGGAAGGAGCTAGCTGAATTTCAACAAATAATGAACATGCTTCATGTTCATTGGTATCAGTGTTGTCTCCTCTTTCTGCAATTAAATTAAGGGAAATTTACGCTTTTGTCAACTTTCCATGAAATAAGCTCTGGGTTCTTCACCTGCGTATTATAATAATTTGAACGCATTCCAAAGAAGTTGATGAGTTAGTTGAACCAACTTCCTTACCTTCCTGGCTTGTCATAGAATATTTAACAGGGGAGTTGACATTCTGAAAAATGAACATACCGGATCGAGCTGACAAAGGTCGTTCATTACTCTCCACTAATCAGAATGACATGTGTTTGATGTCGGTTAGTGGTTAATTCATTTTCAATCATGTGATTGATAAATTGCTTTAAGCGATAGAGTAGATGTGGTAGTAAGTTTCAAGATCCAACTCAATATTCTCGAATCAAAGGAAAAGGTTGAAAAGAATAATGAAAAGAGAAACTCCTCTCTGTATAAATTCTTTGAATTCAATGACCGAAAATTGCTACGGGCCAAATGAGTACACTCTCGTAAACTGAAAGAAGCTTTTCAATTATCCAAGTCTCTTATATGTTTTCATAGTTTTGAAGAGAGTATCTTTCAGTTCAGCGTTGAAGAGTAGGGGCATGATGCAAGCAAGATTAGTCACAATAGGAGACCAATGCTTATATACTTGGGTTAATTACAATTAATAATTGAAATTAGAGAAGATTTAGAATCAAAATACTCATTTTTAATTGAACTCTCACACATGGACATGTCCTAACTTATACCTCTCTCAGCAGTTTAAGGTTTAATTTGAAAGAGCGGTGGTGGTTGACAACCTACTGAAATAATAAATACTTATTCTTAATAAGTATTTATATGTTTGGGATTGCTGTTTTAGTAATTGTTGAAAAGTTAAAATAGGTGTTTAGCAAGTGCGGTTACAGTTGCGGTTGCTGAAAAAAGATAAAATGACTAAAAAGTCCATTGATTTAACAAACTATTAATTATTGTATAAATAATTAAAAAATATTATTAATCATATAAATATAAAATTATAAATAATAAAATATTAAATTAAAATAAGAAAATATAAATAAAATGAATTTAGTCAATAAAATATTTCATAAAAATATATTATTAGTCATATTAATTAAGAGTATGATAAAAAATAATATTTGTAGTGAAGGTTATTAATGAAAAATAAAATTTTTACCGTAGAAGTAGTTTCCTACCGCAACCCTCTTTCTGCTTATTGATTTCTGCAATGACACCGCACTTTTCTCCAACTTCCAGTTGTGTACCGCAGATCCAAACATGTGACTGCGCTTAAAAGCTGCGGTGAATAAGTACTTATCCTCACCGCACCGCAGATCCAAACGCAACTTAAGTTCTACAAAGAATATTGTCTGTAACTCTACTAAAGTCAACGTAATTAATACATTAGATTATATGTAATTTTGTGATGATCTGCGAAAGGTCGTCAATGTAGGTAAACTTTCTTTTATAATTTTTTACATAAGGGTGATTTGAACACATAACCTTCTAGTCACAAAGGATCAACTTTTATCAGATATTTGAAGGCTCTATCTCATGTCCTATAAATCACATATTGACCTAAATCGTGTCCTAACTTTGCAAAGCTAGAGTAGGATTCATAGTGTGCTCAAATAGTATGCCACTTTAAAAAATTATAAGAAGATTTACGATTGCAGGCACAAGTGTTTCCCATATCCTATTCAGTAGCTTCAAATTATTCATAAATAACAAGACTATAATTTAATCTTGGTCAATAAAAATTCTAATTTTTATTTAAACATTGGAACCTTAATTTTTTATGTTTAATATTTAATAATTGTTTCTTTTTAGTTGTGGAGGACAGAGATATGTTTTGTGATTTTCAACTATACTATTAATTTAATTCTTTATAATTAATATATTAATTTTATCTTTTTGTTAAGATCCTTTGTTCGTGTAAAACTGAATACAATATTAATAATCAGATTACCAATATGATTAGTAACTAAATACCAACTTTCATAAACGGCTAGATAGCCTCCACGGAAGTAATTAACCATATCTCACACATTACAATACTCATATATTTAATTTACACGTGCCCGACATCGTATTTAAAAACATCCATTTCAGTCTTCTTGCTGTCACGTAGCTCATGGGCGGCCCAGCTAATTCTTGGCTTAGTCGTACGAGAAATCACAAACCGTCACGTTTGAATTTGCTCTGCTTACGTTGGAAGTTCTTGATTAATGTGATTCATGCCGCTTGATCAAATATGTAATAATCGGTTCCATCAGTTTAATTATAAAAGTTTTGAATTGCTAAATTTTTTAATTTATTTTTTAATTTTTTAGTTTGATTTGCTGCAATAATTTTTGTTATTAAAAATTATTTAATTTATTAATTAATCGTTCAATTTTTATAAATTAATAACTTCTAATAAATAAATAAACTGATTAAATTTTTTAAAATTAAACTTTAAATTCTTCGATGAGTAACAACAATCTCTTTTAATCATATTTCAAATTCTTTAATTTTATTCAATTTTAACCGATTTTATGACAGTCTAAACCGGATAAATCTTTTAAACCTTAAATTTTTTGTCTTACCGGTTTAATTTCCGTTCTAGTTTTTAAAACATTGTTAGTTATAATCATTAATTTAATGAATGTTGTTTAATGCCTTAATGCATTCAGAACTTCTTAATGCTGCTTATCTTTTTAGTTAAATTTGAAGTTTAATGTTATGTGATTTTGTAATAATTATTCGTATCAATTGAAGATAATCAATATAATTTTAATGCGTTAATATTGGTTAAAGAAGAGCAAGTCATAAAAATACGATCTGATTAGTCGGGATTAATTTTTATTTTTATGTGCTAATTTTATATATTAAATCAAATTTAACTAAACTTATTTACATGCACTTTAATCTTAAAAACTTTATTTTAAACTATTTTTAAGATTTAAAATTATTTAATCATTTATTTATTTCAAAAAAATGGAATGAATTTGTTATTATTATTTCTTCATAAATATTGTATAAAATTAACTTAATTAAATTATCATTAAAATTTATTTAATATTTAATTATTATCAATAATACAAATACGCTTACATTTTTTATTTAA
Source organism: Erythroxylum flavicans (assembly GCA_027576715.1). Lineage (NCBI taxonomy): Eukaryota > Viridiplantae > Streptophyta > Magnoliopsida > Malpighiales > Erythroxylaceae > Erythroxylum > Erythroxylum flavicans. The sequence goes on along the minus strand of JANZXP010000195.1, from coordinate 4,831,261 downwards.
AAATATAAATTGAAATTAGGCATGACAATCTTGCTCAGGCCCGATGATTGTCAGGCCCGACCAACTCGGCTCGAAGTCAACATGGTAGGTTAGGGCTATCCAGGCCTAGCTCGGCCTGTGTCCCGATTGAGAGAGATAAAACGACATCATTTTGTCAAAGTTAGGTCGAGCCTAGAATTCGGACCCGTGGCCTGATTGAGAGAGACAAAACGACGTCATTTTTTGAATTTTTTAAAAAATAAGAAATTGGGACAGCCATAGGCCGATAATCCAAGCTCAGTTGGGTCACGAGCAGGGCCCGACCCAATCTATCGCTATCCCTAATTGAAATTAAGAAATAAGAATTTACCAAAAGAAATAAAAATGTAACCAAATACTCTATTAATCGATACATAGATAACTTCCTGAATTTGAGTGATTGGTGGATTGGTTTGGGTAAGAGAAATCTCAAGCCCTTCTTATCCATAGTAGATAAGCGATAAGAGTGGTTTGCAATTCGATTACTATCAAGAGCTGAACGTGAATGACAGATTTCATCGACGAATGTTTTCAACAATAACAAAATAAAAATAAAAGATTATAATAAGAAGTTTTTCTATTACTATCAATGTTACATTATGTAGCATGGCGTTTAGGAGTTTGTAAGTGGCGTAAATGGCGTAAAGTAAAATAGAGGAGAATAGAAGAAAGGTTTCTCACATATATTTCCTCTTCATTGAACATCTTTATATACAATAGAATTAAAAGGAATATATTTTGTTACATAGGAATATATTATGTTACATGGTTGAAACAAATTGGTTATAATAAACTTGTTAACGTGCGTTTTCTCCAATAGTGGCAGGACGTTTTCTCCAAAATACACTACAAGCAGGAAAATGTTGGCTGAAAGAAGAAGATAACATTCTTAGCTTGAGTAGAAGCTGCCGATGCTAAACAGTAGGAAGGATTTCAGTGAGAACATCAGTAAGTTGACATTTTGTGGGTAAATAGGTGAGTTGCAATACTCCTTCCATTATTTTATCACGGGTGAAGTGACAATCCAACTCTTTATGCTTAGTTCTCTCATGAAAAATTGGATTTGTAGCTATGTGCAGGGCACATTGATTGTCACAATGTCAGAGAACATGCTTAAGATTCAGGATATCTAATTCCTTTAAAATCCTTACAAGCCATGTAATTTCAGAGGTAGCCTATAACATGGCTCCATATTAAACCTCTGCAGATGATTTAGAGAAAGTTCTTTGCTTCTTGCTATTCCAACTAATAGGAGATTGACCAAGCTGAATTAAATAACCATTGATAGAGCGTCGAGAGGTAGGGCAAATGGCCCAATCTGAATATAGAAAACTTAAAGTTTAAGTAAAGTATTAGCTTTTAACAGAATACCTTGACTAGATATACCTTTACCATAGTTAAAGAACATGTTCTAAGGCCTGCAAATGTGGTATTCGAGGTTGTTGGATAAACTGACTCAATGTTTGGATAACAAATGTAAGATCTAGTCTAGTATTAGTGAGGTAATTGAGTTTCCTAATGAGCATCCTGCAATAACTAGGATCAAGAAAGAGCTCTCTAATATCAATAGCCAGATGACGATTAATAGGTAAGAGGTGGATACACTTTTAGTATTAAGAATTCCAATTCCGATAATAGTTCAATAGAAAATTTCTTTTAAGTGGGAGTAATACCATGAGAAGTATAGTCTAATTTAAAACCTAATAAATAATATAATTTGCATAGGCCTTTGATACTAAATGTTAAATAAAGATGTTATCTTAGAGCCTAAATTTCATCAAGTTTAGACCCAGTCATTAAGATGTCATAAATAGCTAAAATGGTAAGATCAAAACCATTTTTCTTGAGAAATAGGGACTAATTATTCTTAGATTGAATATATCCTATAGACAGTTTAACAAACCATTGCCTTGATGCTTGCTTAAGGCCATAAATGAATATTTGGAGTTTGCAAAGACAGTTTAGCAAACCACTACCTTAATGCTTGCTTAAGGCTATAAAGGGATTTTTTTCAGTTTGCAAACCTTGCTATGACGATTATCTATACCCTTAGGCATTTTTATGTAAAATTATTCTTCCAAGTCATCATGTAAAAAAGCATTGTTGATATCAAGTTGAAACAAGTCCTAATTTTATGAGTTATCAAAGCAATGATAGTTTGATGGTATCCATCTTGACTACAGGAGAAAGGGTCTCATGAAAGTCAATACCAAACTTTTTAAAATAGCTTTTAATAACTAATTTGGCTTTAAGTCTCTCCACGGTCCCATCAGAATTTAACTTGATCTTATAAACCCACTTACAAGGTATAGCCCTTTTGCTAGGAGAGAGATTAGTCACATCCCAAGTATGGTTAGCTTGTAAAGCCTCAATCTCTTGCGTCATTGCTAAAACCCAATTTGGATTAGTGGAAGCCTCTTGATAGGAACAATGTTTAGTGTATATAGTGAGTTTGGAGATATGAACTCAGTGAGGGAGAGGTAGGTGATGAAATTGGACTAAATTGCACCAATGAGAGGGAATGGTGCTGCTATTAGTATAAAAGCATATATAGTCCTGAAAATAAGTGGGAGATTTATAAACTTTAGTTGATCTTTTGAGAGGAGGGAACTATTGTATAGGAGAAGTAGAAGGAATAAAGTGGTTTAAGGGAGCAGAGGTAATATCATGATGAGATAAGGAATAAGAGAAGTCATTAGAAGAAAAAGAAAAGAAGGGAAAATCTATATCAAAGGTGGGAGTAGGTAGAAAGAAAGGTGAGAATTTTTTATGAAGAATGGAATTATGAAAAGGATAGAGATGTTCATGAAAAAAAATCCCTAAAAGAAATGATTTTATCAGTTATCAGATCAAGCACATTGTAAGCCTTTTTACTATAAGGATACAATATGAAACACACAGATGGCCTATGGCTTCAAATTTAGTTATTCGTTTTGTAAATGTAGCAATAAAACAAAAGCATCCAAAAGATTTAAGATGTTGATAAGACGGTGATTGATGATATAGGAGTTCATAAGGAGATCTGTATTGTAAAATGAGTAATGAAATTCTATTTAGGAGGTATGTGGCAGTGAGAAGGTATTCACCCCAAAATTGTGTTAAAAGGTTAGCTTGAAAGAACAGGGATCTAACTGTGTCAAGGAAAAGATGTTTATGTTTTCTTTCAACTCTCCCATTTTGATGTGAGTGTCTCGACAGGAAGTTTGATGATAATACACTTGTTCGTATAAAATGATTGTGTTTGATTGTCACAAAGACTGTCACAAAACTTAAGACCATTGTCTGATCTAACAATATTAAAAATAACAAGAAATTGTGTTTCAATGTATGCAATAAACACTATAAAAATAGGAAAGCATTGCTTTTATGTGATAACAAATGAGCCCATGTAGCACGAGAATGATAATCAACAATAGTAAGAAGCATTTATAACCATCATGTGTAGCACGCTGATATGGACCTTATATGTCTATATGTATGAGTTAAAAAATGCATTCAGCCCTGGAAGAACAAAAAGGAAAGGATTATTGTTAGGAAATATCTATATTAGATGTTAGGAAACATTTATATTAGGGAGAGTATGATCTCCCTCTTTAGTATGTGATTTCGTATTTATTCCTAAGATTTCTTTTCCCATGTAATTTCTTCTATATGAATGATAAAAGGGTCTTGAGTATCGATGACGTCCTCTGTTTTTCACTTTGTTCTTCATATGGTATCAAAGCCAAACTTCCAAACCTCAGAACTTCTTTACAGTAAACCCTAACACTTTTAATCTATCCAAAACACTTACTTCCATTTACCAAAACCAAAAACCAAATCCACAGAAGCAACTAGGGGGTACCGGCGACCACCAGAGTATCAGAGGTGTCACCGAAAAACATCCATATGGTGACGCATGGGTATCACGCACCGTCGTCCAGTGACCACCGGCTATAGTAGTTAGATGGGTCAGCTCGCCACTATGTCTTGAATGGAGTTCTAGCTTTACTTTGTGTCAAAACTAACTAGAACATGGGTATTTTTTGATAACAGTAACGTTTTATATATTTCTGAACATCTCAACAGTATTTTTAGTGTCCGTTTAAAGATGTCATATTCCAGTAGCAGATCATTGATAGGTGTTCTAACAACGGGTTCCTCAACTTTACGAATCATCAAGCAATGTTTGAGCATTAATAACTATCCCTTTTGGTCTAAGAAAGTCGATTTGTTCTTTAGAAGTCAGAGAAAGTTGTCTCATCTTACATCTGATCCCCCAACTGATCAGAAAATAATAGAAAATTGGCAAGGCGATGATGCACAATTACTACATACTCTTTTCGATTCTACAGAACCTGAAATTTCAATCATATTCTCTCATGTTAGCACTAATAAGCAAACTTGGGACTATGCTAAGCTTCTTCACTCCGGTAATATGCTTCGCATGTATGATATTTCTGTTGAGTTATTTCAGTGCAAACAAGAAGGAAGCTTGATTGAATACTTTGGAAAAGTGAAATGTGCATTTAAGTAGTTTAATTCTCTACTATCGATCACATCTAATATTAAGAAGATGCAGATTCAAAGAGAGCACTTGGTAACTATGATGTTTTTGACTGGACTGAAACGTAAGTTTGAGCCTATGTAAGCACAAATCTTAGGAGGAGTAAACCTTCCATCCTTGGTTGAAGTATGTTTTAGACTCTCTCGCTCTACGACTAAAGCGAATCCACCAAAGCATAACTCTAATAGGTTAGCTCTTGTATCACAATCTGATTCACAAGTCAAAGGATGCCATGGGGGAAGTCGAGGAGGATGCGATGGTTGTGCCAGCCGAGGAGGACGTGACAGAGGCTCACGACTCCATTGCACACATTGTGATAAAGGCGGACATGAGAAAACATCTTGTTGGGATAAATATCCCCATTTGCAAGTTGTTTATATTGCACCTCTTGAAGAACATGCTTCAGCTAAAGCTTCAGAATCTTCTGTTACTTTATCTCAGGATGAGTATACTAAGTTTTTGTAGTATCAGTTAGCTCAGTAAACATTGTCTTTCTCTATGGCATCTGTGGCTCATCAAGGTAACCTAACCGCTTGTTATTTAGCTATCCCTCGAAAACAGTCATGGGTAATAGATTCTGGTGCTATCAACCATATTTAAGGTAACATAACCAACTTTAACCATATCGTTCCTTTACCTACCTCACATAATGGTAAACTTACTATTGTTGATGGATTTACTACCATCATCAAAGGTGTTGGACCCTCTCATCCTTGTTCTTCTCTCACATTACCCTCTACATTATTTGTTCTGAACTTTCCTTTCAATCTTATGTTTATAAGTAAATTAACTAAACAACTAAATTGTTCTGTATGCTTTTACCCTGATAATGTCATTATCCAAGATTTGAAGACTAGGATGCAATTGGATAAGAAGGACGTGAATCGAATGGAATGTACTATTTTGACAAGTTGCAATCATCCATCGCATACTTAGCGTCAGTCTCTCCTATTGATATCCATAGTCAATTAGGTCATTTGTCTTTGGAAAATCTCAAGAAAGTAGTGTCAGGACAAGATCATGTTTCCAGTTTAAATAGTGAGTCATGTGAGTTAGGAAAAACATCATTGTACTTCGTTTTTTCCTCGAGTCAATAAAAGAGTTAAAAAAACCCTTCATGTTAATCCATACAGATAATTAGGGTCCGAGTCGTGACAAGTCCAAGTCAGGATTTCAGTATTTTGTAATTTTTGTTGATGATTTCTCTCAAATAGCTTGTTTATATCAACACGAGATCATTTCAAACTATTCTCTATTTTTTGTTCTTTCTATGTTGAAATTCAAAATCAATTTAATATTCGAATCAATATTCTTCATAGTGATAATGCTAAAGAATATTTCTCTAGCTTATTCTCCAGCTATTTGAAACATAAGGTATTCAACATCAATCTTCCTGCCCACACACTCCTTGAAAAAATAGGGTAGCTGAGAGAAAAATCCAACATATTGTTGAAACAGCTCATACCTTGTTAATCCATATGAATGTACTTAAAAGTTTCTGGGGAGATGTTCTACTTACTACATGTTATCTTATCATCGAATGCCATCTTCTCTGTTAATGGATAAAACCCCTTTCTCAATTCTTTTTCCCTATCAAAACCCTTTTTCCATTGCTCCTCGAGTATTCAGATGTGTTTGTTTTGCTTACTAGCTTCAGCTTAACATGGATAAATTAGATCCAAAAGCTATAAAGTGCATTTTTCTCGAGTACTCTCGTTTACAAAAAGGGTATAAATGTTTTAGCCCCTCGTTCAATCATTTTTTTGTGTCTGTTGATGTTACATTCTTTAAAGACACATCATACTTTTCTGATGCTTAGTTTGTCTCTACTGACATTAATGAGTGCCTACCAATTCCTTTTGTTTCTTCCTAAGCAATTCCCAATTATGTTGCTCGTGATACTAATCCTACTCCTTTGGAATGTCTCTCTTGTCCTGATTTGCTAGTTTATACTTGTCGTACTCATCCTGAAGTACAACCAGATGATTCAAGCTCGTCTCCATTGTCTTCTTCGTCTTCAATTCCATCATATGATGATCTTGATTGGCTCATTGCTCTCTGCAAAGGAAGAAGATCTTGTACATCTCACCCCATTTCAAACTTTGTTTCTTATAATTCATTATCACCGTCATATGCTGCTTTTGTATCCACTTTGTCTTCTATACCTATACCTAAGTCCATTTTAGAAGCTTTGGATCATCCTAGATAGAAACATGCCATGGAAGAAGAAATGTTGGCTTTGCAAGCTAATGCTACATGGGACTTAGTTCCTCTTCCACATAATCAGACAATTGTAGGTTGTCGTTAGGTGTTTAATGTTATGGTCAACTCTGATGGTACAATTAATTGTTTAAAAACTCATTTGGTAGTTAAGGGTTATACACAGGTGTATAGTATAGATTATACCAAAATCTTTTCTCCTGTCACCAAATTGACATTCATTCGTGTTTTCATTGTATTGGTAGCCACCCATGAATAGACTCTTCATCAACTCGATGTAAAAAAAATTCTTTTCTTCATGGTGATCTTCAGGAGGCTATTTTTATGGAGCAACCAACAGGGTTTGTTGCTCAGGGGAAGACTAATCTAGTATGTCACCTTAACAAATCTTTTTATGGTCTAAAAGAGTCACTGAGAGCTTGGTTTAGGCACCTTAGTACAGTGGTTATGGAGTTTAGTCTACATTAATGTGGTGTGGATCACTCTGTGTTCTATCGACATTCCGAGGCTAGTAAAATTCTTTTGATCGTGTATGTTGATGATATTGTTATTACTGGATATGATAAAGCAAGAATTCAGTCTTTAAATTCATTCCTACAGACTAAATTTCAAACAAAGGATCTTAGTTTACTAAAATATTTTTTGGTATCGAGGTAGCAACGTAAAAAATGGGAAGTGCGTTCTTAATCTTATAGAGGAAACATGTCTGTTAAGAGCAAAGCCAATTGATAGCCCCATGGAACCAAATGTAAAACTTAAAGCTGACAAAGGAGAGTTGTTGGAAAATCCAGGTAAGTATCGAAGAAATGTTGGTAAACTAAATTATTTGACTGTCACTTGTCCAGATATTTTCGTTTGCTACAAGTGCAGTGAGCCAGTTTATGGGATCTCCACAAACTAGTCATTGGGATGTAGATATTAGATTTTTGAAATATTTGGAAGGCTTTCCAGGGCAAGGTCTTCTTTACCAAAATCATGGACACATTCAGATTCAAAGGTATACATATGAAAACTGGGCAGGCTCTTATGACCAACGGTCTACTTCAAACTACTGTGTATTTTTGGGTGGAAACCTGGTGTCATGGAAAAGTATTAGAGACAGACCTTCCACACACATTCTGCCTACTATTGAAGCTCAATCACTCTATCCTGTCTATTGTCGATTAAGGTAATATCAATCGTCTGAAATCCTTTTTTCCACTTCTTTGAATTTCATCCTTTATCTGACCAAAGAAGTTGATTGTAGCTTCCTTTCTTGTCTCTTTGAGTTTCAGGACCTTAGTTGAGCATCTCTTACCCCTTTTCTAAGCCCTGATGGCTTTTCCTTTTCAACAGCTAAAACGGTAAGCCTCTCTCCCTGTACCTCCTATATTGATAGAAGATGTTATTATCGAACTGTCTTCTATTTTCTATGTATGTTTCCCTGTTTTCCTTTGTCTCTGCATGTTTCTCTATATTCTCTATTCATTTGCAAGCTGGGATGATCATTTCTTGATAGAGCTAGAGGAGATAATATGTTCTCTAACTTTATCAAAGATGTACTCCCTGACTTGATGTGAACTTCTGCTGGAAGTTTGAAATCTTGGAATGTTTCTTTTTGCCTATATTTCCTTAATGGCAGTCACAAAGGAAATTAGGTTGATAAGAGAATAGATTGAGAAATTGACGTTAGTCTGCTGAACCCCTACATAATCACAGTGAAATGAGATGTGCTTAGGGACCACAGACATTTGTGTCTTATTGAAGACCAAATGTCTTCTGAGAAAGGGCACTCAAAAAATAGATGATCCCTACTTTCTTGTCCTGAGTTACACAGGACACAATCCGTTCTTGAATTCAGAAAGGAGAGTCTACCCATAGTGCTAAGTTTGTTTAGATTAGTAAGCCAAAGGATGAATGAATAGCTCAGCCTTAGCTCTTTACGCCATATAACTTCATACCATTCCACTTTGGTATTCCTCTGAAATAACCATTCCTTGCAATTTTTTGTTGTGCAAATACCTTGTGGGTGGTTTCTCCAAATGTATTGGTCAGGGATTAATAGGTTAGGGGGTAGGTAGGTTGTAGATGGTGTATCAAATTAGTTATAACAAACTTGTTGGCATACATTTTCTCCAACAGTGGCAGGACGCTTTCTCTAACAATCAAAGGCTAAACGTGAATGGCATATTTCATTGTCACAACTTTCCAACAATAACAAAATAAAAATAAAAGGTTACAATAAATGAATGTCAATGGATCCAACTTAATATAATCTTTTAAAATTTAAGATTGAATTAAACATTTTTAATTTAATTGGCTTCAAATTTAAGTTACTTTGAATTTTTATTGTATTTGAAGAGTTTTAATTATTTATTAAATTAAGTTTAAAATTTTTCGCTTATTCTAATTTAAAGTAGGATCAAATTAGTTAGTATATTAAAAATATAAAATTTTGATATTTTATTATTTAAATAATACAAATAAAAGGTGTAAATTAACTAAAATTAATTATTTATACGAAGATAATTCATATTGAAATTCGGATGAAACTTAATTTTTAAATCTAATCTATTAATTTTAAATAAAATTTCTAATTAATTTTTTATCACTTCCAATATTTTGTGTTAGTATTTATTATTAGGGATGACATTTAGGCATAGGCCTTAGGCCCAAAAATTGAAATTTTGTCAGACCTCAGATCGAGCTTGGGATTGAGCCATTAAGCCTGAGACTTGATAAAATTTAAAACTAAAATGACATCATTTTGCTTCTATGCTAAGTTGTTTCGTTTCTGACAAAGTAAAATGACATCGTTTTAATATAGGTTAATCTTTCCCCTACCTTCTTCAAACTTCACTTTTCTCTATCTTTCTCATAAACAAGTCTGTTGACCCTTCACTGCTCTGTTCCTTTGCACTCCCTCCATGCTGCCTCGCTACATCTTTTTTTTTGCTTCTTTGCCACCTACCCGTAAGGTAAATTTCCTTTGTCGTATTCTAGTTTTGAATCTTTTGATTGAAGATTGAATTTGTCAATATACTGGAATTTTTTAGATTATTGCCATTTGGGGGTGTTTTTACTGACTACGTAGTCACATACGCAGACATGTATATGACCGTGTAAGTGACTATAAAGTTTCAAGAACTTACGCGATCATATACACGCTCGTGAATATAACTGTGTAAGTATGATTAAGTGTACATACATGGTCACTGTAAAGCCCCAAAGTACACCCTAGTTGAAATAATACATGTTTATGAAAATATATGTGTGATAGGAGTTAGAATTGTGCTATGATTAGAATATGAGAGACATATGACTTGAATTTTGGTCAAGTGGATCATATTTAATGGTTTGGAATGGATTGACACCATTCGAGAATTGAGGTATTTAAAATTACAATTTGGACTAGGAAAAGTGTCAAGTGGCAAGTTAAGTTGGTACATGAAAATTAGAATGACTAAGCCTATGAATTAGTGACATTTGGCATAGTTTATGCATTGACATTTGGCAGCATAATAAGAGGACATATGGCCTAATTGAAGTATTACAAATGGTAGCTTAAATGGTGGGAAAATGGGCTTTATGCCTTGGTTTTAAGTGGCATGTTAAGCTAGTGACACCTAGTTGGTGATGATGCAAGTTTCTACTAGAGTAAATCCAACTTTGTCCATTATTCACCTTGCTTTCTTCTCTCCACCGAAACTCCCATTTTCTCTCTAACTTTTGGAATTTTTGCTGGACTTTGGATTGTCATCACTTGAATTTTGGTAAGCTACTGAATCTAGAAAAAGGTTATACTATTTTTCTATACTATTGTTATGTTGATGCTGAAATTTGCACATTAAACCTAGATATGTGCTGATTGCTTGAAAGGATTGGTTTGGTTTGATCTTTGGAGTTGTTTTTTTTAAAGTTTAAATAGGTAAGGGAGTACTAAACTTGGTATCATGATAGAACCTGTATTGTTTGATGTTTGAAGTGAATAAAACATGTACTGAATTAATGAAGAATTGTGGTTAGAAACTTGATACATGCTGGATACTCATTAGAAGGAGTGTTTCCACTAAACATGCATCGATATTTTAGACATATCTTAACCTGTAGACATCGGAATGGGATGATTTTAAATTCAAATTAAACTAGAGACATATATCTAAAACTTTCATGAAGCAATCAAATTTTATTTCTGTCAAAGGATTTTGAAATTTGGCTTGACATTGAGTTCTGTTTGTTGTCTATAGTTGAGAACAGTCTGTAGTATTTTGGGTATAACTCTTGGAATAATGAACCAAATTGAATTAACTTTATTTTGTTTAAAACTTAACACACAGCGAAACATTTGTTTAGGAGAACATATTGCCTAAAAACATTAGTTTCTAGGTCAGAATAGTCATACAAAACTTATCCAAAAACTTGCCCTGTGAAAACAACTGTTTGAAGGTTTCGGGTCACTTATCCCACAATTATAGGAAATGATTAGGAGGGTGAAAAAAATGGGATTTTGTGCAATTGATGAACTATATAAGGTTCAGTTAATTTATTTGGTACAATAGGACTTAAATGGACTTGTTTAAGGTGTGTTTGAACTTAAATTGGCATTCGATGTAATTGAGTAATAGTTAGTTTAATTATGCATTATTAATAGAGATGATAATATAAAGGATGTATGGTTTAATAATGATGAATACTATGTTTAATTGCTTGGTGTGATCATGAATGAATGAGTTCCAAAGGCTTATGTATTATGAATTGGATATGGTTGTTTGTGAATTGGAAATTTTTGCGATAATATTGTGATAATTCTGGACCATCAGTCATCCGAGGAGTTTGATAGTTGGGGTTGTATTAGAAGTGCTTTCTAATTGTGTTCATATACATAATGTGTGATGACTCAACACTTCTATTGATGCATAATTGCACATATTTGTGTTTATAAGGTATGTTATGTTTGACCAAATGTCAAAGAATAAGTTTATTTATAATAAAATAGAATAAAGACATATGTTGTACTTCATCTTTTTCATAAAATTTTGAAATATGAAATGGTCTGTTTTAAAACTGCTGAGTCCTAGTCATGGGAAATAGACATGCCTAGAAGGGTTAGCAGCTGCTTCTGTAATTAGACACTAAGGTTTCTTCTGTAACTAGACACTAAGGTGTCTTCTGTGCCAGACACTCCGATGTCTTCTGATTTTAGACACTTCTGTGTCTTCTGTTTCAGAGACTTAAGCCTCTTCTGTTTCAGATACCAAAGATGGTACCTTCTATACTGGTCCCGTTACCCACTTCTGTAAAAAGAATTAGTAGGCTAATTTGTTTTGTATTTTGTTACATGCTCAGTTCTGATACAATCAAGCTCTATTATGAAATAACTAAGTGATACTGTTTTGATACAGACAAGTTATGTTCTAGAACTTTAAAGTTTGATTCTGAAATTTTGGTATTCTGTTCTGATACTTGTAAGTTTTGCTCTGAAGCAAATATATCATATTTTGATTTGGCATATTCTGTTCTGAGATACATATTGTTTGGATTGCACTTTTATATGAACGATTAAAGATTGTTTAAAATGTGATCTAATTCTATATATGTGAATGTTAAATGACTATTAGAAACAGTCGCCAAATCATATCTTGTTTAGTTATTCCCCACTAAGTTTTATTCTTAGCACGGTGGTTTTACCTCCTTGTAGGTTCTGATAAGAAGGTTTAAAGACTGGGACAAAGACAACCGCAATGGCTAAAGAAGGATGTGTTTTGTTTTGATAAGATGTATATTTAAGGTTGTTTCTATGATGTAGTTAATGTAATGATACATATTGAAATTCGTATTTTATATGTGTATGGCTTATAAAAACTATAGCATAGGTCAGAATTGGAATTATGGTTTGTAATTTGAAACGTTAAACTTATATGATGTAAATTATGTCTTCATTATAAAATATCTCCTAATGGATTATAAAGCTTATTTGCTTGAGTTTCTGGAAATGCATGTAAGTAATTGTTTGGTACGTTTTGGATTAGATTGGTTCTGTCGTGTTTAGCATCTACATATCCTTCCAGACGGTATATGGGTGTCACAGTAAAGGAATGATGTAATTCACTCAGTGCAAGCCGAATCACTAATTGGGAATTGCTAGCCCAAGCTTTCTTAGCTAAGTACTTCACTTTGACCAAGATAATGAGAATCAGTAAAGAGATCATAAACTTTCAACAAAGTGATGGGGAGTCATTGTATGAAACCTGGGAGAGATTTAAGGAATTACAAAGGAGCTGCCCCTACCACAACCGTTCGAGAGAATTTCTTTTACAAACATTCTACAACGGCGTAACTCAAAGCACAAGGGGAATAATAGATGCAGCTGCAGGAGGGTCTTTGATGAGGAAAACCATTGATGCAGCTCATGACCTTTTGGAAGAGTTGGCAAGTAACAGCTATATATTGTCAAGTGAAATGAGTAAACAAAGTCCAAGGAGCAAAAAGGAATGATGCCACTTGACTCAGTGACAGCCTTGTAAGCACACATTACCGCCCTCACTAAATAGTTGAACAATATGTAAAGAGCTTCTTCATCCACAATCAAGACCATGCAATTACAATGTGAGTTATATGGGTAAGACAACCACGGTACAAATGAATGTTTCTCATTGGGAGTGAGTGGTATAGAACAAGTAAATTACTAGGGTCAGTCGTAACAAGGTAACAATTCATACTTCTAAAATTACAATCCTGGGTGGAAAAATCATCTAAATTTTTCATGGAGTACTAACAATGCAAGTGGCCAAGTGAGAGCATAAGGACCTCCCGAATTTTAATAAGACTGACTTGGGTTTTTGGAGAACAAAATGGACAAGTTAATGGAGGTATTAGGTTTAAAGTTTTCAATTTAAGAGGAAGGTCAAAGAAGACAAAAAGAGAGTTAGAAAAGAATAGAGGAAAAGTTTGACCAGATTACGAAGAACCACGCTTCATCCATCCATAACTTGGAAGTACAGGTAGGTCAACTTGTTAATACTTTGTCTTCTAGGAATGCAGGAAGCTTACCAAGCAACACTGAGGCCAATCCAAAGGAACAACTCAAGGCAATCACATTTAGGAGTGTTAGGTAATTGGAGGAGCCAAGTGTTCAAAAAGATAGCCAACAATAGAACAAGGTAGAAGACAAAGAAGAAGAGAAGCCATATGTACCACCACCACCCTACAAGCCTAAGATTCCATATCCGCAAAGGGTGGACAACATTAAGTCGACACTCAATTCTCCAATTTTTTGGAGAAGTTGAAGAAACCTTAAATTAATTTGTCTTTGGTGGAGGCATTAGAGTGTATTCCCAACTATGCGAAGTTTCTCAAGAACATATTGAATAGAGAGTTAAAGAAGATTTTGGAGAAGGTAGTGAGCACTTCAAGGAAAGATTAGGCTTTGAAACTGAATGATACATTGAGGGCTTACCAGACAGCTTTCAAAACTCCCATAAGTACAACACCATATCGACTTGTGAATGACAAGGCTTGCCATTTACCATTGCAGTTGGAGAATAAAGTCTATTGAGCAATTAGAAAATTGAACACATACTGGAAGCTAGCAGGAGAGCAGAGATTGTTACAAGTTGATGAATTGGAAGAGTTAAAATATGATGCATATGAAAATGCCAAGTTGTACAAGAAAAAGGCTAAGAAGTGGCATGATGGCCACATTAAGAAAAAGGAATTCAAGAGTGGGGACTTAGTGTTTTTATTCAATTCTCAACTTCAGCTATTTCTTGGAAAGCTCAAGTCAAGATGGAGTAGCCCATTCAAGGTTATTCAAGTGTTTCCCCATGGAGCTTTGGTGTTAGAAAATGAAAAGGATGAAACTTTTAAAGTTAATTAACATAGGTGTAAACTTTTCTTTAGAGGACCATTCTCATAAGAAAGGGAAGTACTTTCTTTCCTTTCACTCACTCTTTTATGATTTCATATGGAATGGTCAAGCTAATGACCTTAACTTAGCATGTTTGTCTTTCATTTGTTTGTCTTTGTGTTAGTTTGATTTTGTTTTGATTCGATAATATTTAGTTTGGTTTAACTTATTTCACCCTTCATTCTCTTGTCATTTAGGTCCCTAATGATTCTCTTTGTGATTACTTGAAGATTTATTGTGCTTCGTAGCTTGTTGGAGGACCAAAAGACGAGAGGAAAAACGTGCCACTTCCATCAACACCACCACTATAAGCCCATCTTGCCTTTAATATCTTCTATTATTCTTTTTGTGTTTTGTTTTGTTTTTCATGGTGTTGTTTGTTGGTTTTCGATGTTCTCTTTTGCACATTAAGGACAATGTTTTGTTCAAGTGTGGGGAGATAGTCTTTGCATTTATGTTTGCATTTTTCATTTCATTTAGGATGTATGTTAGGTTTTTTGTATTAGGTGTGTCATTTCCCTTACATTTGAATCTTTGTGATAAATGTGTTTCCATAAGATTCTATCATGCTAGTTGGAATGGGATTAAATGCATGTGTGAATTTAAATTAGGCTACTTGAGTGGAGAGTAAACCATATGGAGTGATGAAAGTAGTCGGCCTCATAAGCTTACTCAGAACTTGACACTTGAACAATGGGGTAATGTATAGAAGCATAATGAATTTTCATTTGAGCCTATGTGAAAAATTGAGCCTTTATGAATCCATTCTATAGTCATTTCATTTCCTTGTTTGTGTGATGCTTCCTTAGGTAATTACCTTTAGGACTTTCTTTGAATCGGTTTAAATCTACTGGATGCATACTAGATAGAAATGATTAAGGCCTTCTTGCTTGAACCTTTGTCTTAAATGCCCTACCCTTTTTATTATCCCTTGTTAGCCCCATTGAGCCTTTAACCTTTTGATTCTTGAAATCACTTAATTTTAAAACCCACAAACCACATTAGCTTACCCAATCACAAGTTAATAGAGTGTTAAGTGACACTTTAGTTTGGAATCTTTTGGCTCCAATATTTTTTTCTGGGATGCTTTGAGCATATTTTAGTACTTATACTCTTAAGAGCACATTACATATAGTTGTTGTTTTTTGTTCATTATTTCTGCATAAAAAATCAAAATAAAAATAAAAAAGAAGAAAGAATAAAAAAAGAAAGAAAAGAAAAAGGAATAACATGTAACAGCTCTAATAAGTGCGGAGTAGTAGTCATATCCATTTGCATATCACAGAAGTTTATCTTGGTTATCCTTTTGTATACTTAATAGTTTATAATTACTTATGATAAACCCCTAAAACCTATTTGACCCATCTTAACCTTAGCCACATTACAACCTAAAACAAAGCCCTTTCGATCTATCTTAGCATGCAATCATTATGGAGGAGAATTAGTGTATTAGTAAGCCTATAATAGTGTGGTTTCTTATAGGAAGTTTGAGCAAAACAGTAACCATTAAGCACTTGAGAGAAATGAGTGAAATTTGTAAGGAAGGTCTATTTTGAATTTATACTTATCTTTAAGTGATGATTTCATAGGTTGAGTTTGCTTATGTGCACTAATAAAAATTAGTCATGATATGTGTAATAGCTTGACACTTGAGTTGGACAAGGTTTGAGGGATTGCATGCTTTAATATTTGTAAAAATGAAATGATAGAATTTTATTAGTTGTATGTGATCTTTGCTTGAGAACAAGCAAAATTGTAAGTGTGTGGATGTTGATAGGTGTAGATTGCATTGTATTTTTATAGGTAATTTTATATGTGTTTAGTGATTAATTTGATTGTTTAGTGTGTGTTTAGGTTAAGAATCATGTTAGTTCATAAATATTTGTGTTTTAAGCGTTCTTTGGGTGAGAACATGTTTTTGAGCTTCAATTATATATATAAGGTACTGTGATGAGTTTGTTAGTGTTTTAGGGCATTCGGAAGAGTTTCGGAGAAGACCGGAACTAAAACACAGGGCCATGATCATGGAGAATCTGCCAAGATCATGACAGAAACACTAACATAGGCCTATGATCATGGGAAATTTGCCACGATCGTGAAAGAGAGCAAATAAACAGGCCTTGATCGTGCACTAAGGGCCACAATCATGGCCTGCACACAGAAAAAAGCGAAATCACTTTCAAATTTGAGTTTTCAAGGGACATTTCAAATATTTCGAACTCCAAAAAGACACTAGGTTTACCTTAATTGGTAAATACTATAAAAGGATTATGATATAACCCTAAAAGGAGTCTACATTCAGCTTACATTTAGAAACACGTTGGAGAGAGAGAAAGAAGAGAGAGAAAAGAAGAAGAGGGGGGTTTCGACATCGAAGCTTCTCAGAATAGGTCATCTCTTAACGCCGCCGCTTTCCTGAATCATCCAACCTAAGATTCATTTCCTCCCCATTTACTTTTTTTATTCATTTAATGTGTAAGATTAAGATGGGTTGTATGATTATGGATTTTGAGCTGTTAATGATGTTTTAACTTTTCCTTTTGGATTTTGCTTATATTTAATGTTAATCTAGTTGAATTGTGTTTACTTGATTTGGGTTTTGTGATTGATTAATGCATTTGAATGTTTTGGTAAAAAATTGAGAAGGTGAATTGGATAAAAATGATTAGATTGGATTAACGAGATTTAGGCGATCTAATTGATCACTTAATCGATCTAGTCGGTAATTTCATGGAGAGAGAGATCCTGTGTGAGACTCGATTGTTTGTTAGAGAGCTTTATAACTAATTAGAATTGTGGCTAATTTGTGAATTGAGAGATTGCAAGTCCATAATTCGATTAAGGTTTATAATTGAGGGAATTATTATAACTAGAGAGAGTAATCAACCATACGATCTTCTAAAACCAAAACCCCATAAATACATAAAAGGCTAAATTAGCATTAATGATAGGTAAAATCCTCTCTTCCATAACTTGATTGATTCTCTTTATAGATTTCCATTATTATATTTTTCGATTTTTGCTAGTTTATTTAATTTAGTTTACTTTTTAGTTTATTATTCAAATTTGAGTTTTAAACAAAGTATAACCTGAATTAAGTGGTGCCTAAGCACAATCTCTGAAGCATTCAAGTAATAACCTATATACTTGGTGATTTTTAGCATAAAACAAGTAGTTTGTTTTTGCAATCAACAATCACTAATAGTTCATAGGTAAGCCATGTTCTAATAATACCAAAGAAAGTTGGATAATGAATATTCCAAATGAGAAAAATGAGTGGATCTCATTAAAGGTTGTCATTAGGGGGAGAGTTTGCATTGACTACATAAAACTAAATGCTACAACATATAAAGAAACATTTCCTCTTCCATTTATTGATCAAATACTGGAATGATTCTCAGGACATATGTATTATTACTTCTTGGATGGGTATTTAGGTTATTTTTAAATCTTAGTCACACTTCAGGATTAGGAGAACACCATATTCACCTACCTATAAAAAGCATTTTCCTATTGTAGAATGTTGTTTAGATTTCGTAATGTATCAGTTCGAGGGTATAGTTAAATAGGTAATGAAGATATTTATTAATGATTTTCTAGTCATTTGGTGATTCTTGTGATAATGCCTATAAAATCTAGAAAAGGTTTTACAAAGATATGACGAGTCTAATATATTGTTAAATTGAGAAAATTTTCATTTTATGATATAAGAAGATACAATAATGGGACATAAAATTACAACCATTAATGAATTAAGGTGGATAAGGAAAATGTTGAAGTGATTGAGAAGTTACCATAACCTACATCGATGAAGGCAATTAGAAGCTTTTTAACATACGATGGATTTTGTAGAATGTCCATAAAAGACCTCTCTAGAATAGTTTAACCATTAATCAACTTACTTTATAAAGATATCCCTTTTTAGTATCTCTTTAACTTATTAAAAGGTGTTCATAATCTTGAAGAAAAAGCTAATCAATGTACCCATAATGGTAGCATTATATTGGAATCTCCTTTTTGAGCTTATGTATAATGCCGGTGACTACGTTATAAAAGAAATGATTTTACATTAGAAAGAAAAGCATTTAAACCCAATATAGTATGCCAACAAGACTAAAATTGATGCTTAGGCAAACTACTGTACCATTAAGAATGAGCTACTAGTAATAATATTCATATTTGATAAATTCATATTGTACCTTATATTATCAAAAGTCATTATTTACATGAATCACTTAACATTAATGTACCTTATTAGTAAAAATTATGCTAGCATGGATTGATTATATGGATTTTTCTATTATAGGAGTTTGATTTGGAGATTAGAGATACAAAATGATGAAGAAACTAGAAGTAGACCATTAATTACAATTATAAAATCCAAATATAAAGGAGTAGGATGAAGATAATAACTTCCTTGATGAGAAGTTATATTTCACAAAGGTATTTAATATGTTCCCTTCACTACAACAAAATTGCGTATTAGTGTCGGAATATTTCCGACGGAAAAAAATCCGTCGCTAATTACCGACGGAATGTCCCCAATCCGTCAGAAAATAGAATGTTTTACCAACGGAAACAAAATCCGTCGGCAATACTGTAGGAAAAAATTTAGCGCAAAATCTCCGACAAAAACTAGCGACGCCAAAGGTGTCGATGACGGGAAAAAATGCCGGAATCGTTCCAGCAATTTAATTGCTTCTCCATTTACCGACGGTATAGCACTCCGTCGGTATTTAGCTTCCAATTACCAATGACAAAGCCTTCCGTCGGTACATGTTCGATTAATATACTGACGAACAATCTTTTCTGTCGGTAAATTGCTAACAGGCGTCGTCGTGTCAATGAAGTAGGGACGATACACCGACGGAACGCCAATATTCCGTCGGTGTATTTTTAATGGACAAATATTACCGACGGTAATAATTTAGCGTCGGTAACATTGTCTGCGCATATCGACGAACGTTGACTGACCGTCGGAAAATATAGGCAGCAAACGTTATTTATCGACGGAAAAACACACCCGTCGGTATTTGTTGTTTTACTATAATAAAATTGCCGCGCTTTTACCAACCCAAATTCTTCTATCCATCGGTAAATGTTTTACGAATAAATTTTACAGACGGTACAGAAATTCTGTCGGCAGTCTTGTCTGCTGATACCGACAGAAGACAATGTTACCGTCAGTAAATGTCGGCAACAAAACCTATTTGGTCGACGGAATGCGGTGGCCGTTGGTATTTGAGTTTCATCGATGCCGCGCTTTTACCGACAGACAGGTAGGTTCCGTCGGTGACTGTCGGCGAATGCCGCGCTTTTATCGACGGAATGGTCTTGCTCGTCGGTAACTATCGGCGGCCGCGTATTCTGGAAACCTGGATTACCGACAGAATTATGTGTTCCGTCGGTAATCAAGCTATGTTTTGTGTGTATAAAAAATTGTATTGGAGAGGGTTATTGTGGTTTTCTGATT